>JAKSZP010002918.1:0-114258 GCA_022478985.1 Massospora cicadina | reverse complement strand
CCCTGAGCCCTATCCTTTTTAACATCATCCTCGACCCCCTCTTGGCCTCCTTACAGGACAAGCTAACAGGGATTCTGGTCCCAAAAGCCCCCACCCGCACCATGGCATTTGCAGATGACACCTCCATTGCATTTGGCTGCCCTGAGGTTGTTGCCCTCGCTGCTGTGACCATTGAGAGGTATACCAAGGCGTCCAACGCCATGGTCAACACCTCCAAGACAACAGTTGTACAGGTCAGCTCCCCCACCTTCCCCCCACCATTTGGTATTGAACCTGTGTATGGTACCTTCCGTCACCTGGGCGTTCTCACCAACCAACAAGGAATTGCGCTAAAAGACAATGAGGACTTGCTCCTCGCAGCAGTTAACTCCAGGATTGCCAGCTGGAACCGGCGGCACATCACTCCCCCAGGGTCCAGCTCTGATAGCCAATGTGTTCCTCCTCTCCAAAGTCTGGTTCCTAGCGCACGTCTGCCCATTCACAGATGCCTTTTATACGCGGCTCAATGTACTCCTCCGCTGTTGGATCACCCAGGGCTCAAACCATCCACCAATGGCCCTCTCAACCATTGCACGACCCTGCAATGAAGTGGGCCTAGGGCTTCTGGACACGTGATCCCATGCCACCACAATCTTCCTGAAGTTCCTATGGCCGATTGTCTGCTGGGACGCGACCCCCATGCCCCAATGGGCGCCCGCCCTCCGCCAGTCAGTGTCAGCAGCTCTGGGTCTTCCTAGAGCATCTCTGACCTCATTAGGGGAGTGGCTCACAAACCACCCAGGCCATCGCCTAAAACCATCCTCATCCCCCTACTGGAACCAGGCTCTCCTTGCCCTGAAATGAGTAGGCGCGCGGATCCACCATGCCTTCCCATACAGAAGGGAAGGCCCTGGCCTCAGCTCCCGTCTCCATGCAATTGTGCACAATGGACAAGTTGTCACAACTCGCCTCAACCCCCAAGATCGTCCTCCCATCCGCCCAAGACTCCTTGAGCTCCCTCTCCTCTGTGAAATTCGACCTTAAGGAATTGTGGAAGGACTTCTATCACCCCATCCTGTCAGCAAAGGTGTCCAACACCTTATGGAGGGTGCTCCACTGTTCATACAGGACAGGGGACCGGACTGGCCCTACCTTCCAGCACCGAAGCTGCCCCCACTGTGTGGAGCCTATTGACTCCCACCTCCATCGTTTTTTCACCTGTCCAGGTGTCGCCGCATTTTAGCCAAAGGCCCGCGCGCTCCTCCATGCTCAGCCCTGGTCTGGACACCCTGTGCAAGACCTCATGTTTGAGCAGACGTTTCCTGGTTGCCACCAACCCCTCCGTGTCCTCGCCTATGCCACAGCCATCTGGACCATCCATAACTCCTTCCTTCGTGCTGCCTTTGACCAGCAGGTGTGGACCCTTCCACACATGATCACCCACTTTCAGGTACACTTTGAGATGGCCCTGAAGGTCTGCACTATGTCGCCAACCCTCCCCGCTCAGTTGTCACTGCAGCACGGCTCTGGCGCGCAAACCCCCTCCCTTTCTCGATGCCTCCTCCCTCCCCTTCCCTCGCCTCAGGCTCTTAGGAGCCCAGGCGTAATTCAATAAACATCGATGAATCCCCCCCTCAGGTTGGGACCATCTAGTACTAAAAAAAAACGTCCTTCATCCTCCATTTTGGATCAAGCCTTCCAGAATCAAATGGATTTTTACCAAATTATTCCTTGCCCTTAATTGGCATAAGTTAACAAAATAGATTCAAAAATTGACACAAGATGAGACTCTGTCTTAATGCCAGAGGTTGTCTTATGGACGCCCTCACACAATGGGATGCCAAAAATACCAAAGTTAATCAAAGAGAAAGGCTGCATCTAGACCCCCATACTGGATACAAAGCTGAGATCCTGAACAAAGAGGTCTCAAGCGTTCCATCTGCCACAAAACACCTAGTCAGCTTTTAAATATTAAAAACTTTAGCTAATAATGATTATTTTATATTTCCTCTAATGAATTTATACCTATTTTATTCTTTGCATAGTTATGATAATCAGTATTGTAACACAGAATAGTGCATAATACTGTACCCTGAAGAAGCTAAAGTGCTATGTCATCGCCTCTCTCCAGCCATTCCAAAGTATCAAGCCATCCCAAAGATCATTTGCTACTTCTGCTCCTACTGTCCAGACACCCCAAATTTTGATATTCAGTTTTTTCTGAAAATCTGAAACCTGGTACTCACTACAATGGTGCTCTGAGCTGTAACTAGTGAAACTCAGATTATAAAACATGGAAGAAAACACTAATAATGGATCCTGTCCTCCCAATAGGAGAGGAGCATTACTCAATGGGTTAATATTTCGCAATTTGAGGTACAACCAAATCAACCTGAGAACCCAAAATCCTAGGCTACCTTAAGTTCAACCTTCCCATGCCAAACTCCAGTAAGTTCTAACTCCAAACTTAAACCCCAGATGAGCCTTACAGAAGCTTCTTAGTAGGATTCTATAAAAATCCACTCTAGTTATTTGTGAGCTTCTGCTGTCCCCCTACATGCAAAGACTTTTACAGCTCGGCTGCCTTGGCTAGTAATGAGTTGGTTAGTGGTTAAACCTACTTCTGGAAGTTTGTACATCCATTCCTCCACCATCTCCTCTAAGTGGTGGGATTACATCATCAAGAAATAACACGCCAGCTAGGATTAGTACAATATCTTTACTCCACCCCAGTTGAATTTTATGCAAAACTGCCTCCACTTATATCTATGAAAATTGGTAAGCTATTCAGGACAATTTCCGCCTCACTAGTGATGCTAGAGGTTAAACCGCCCAGTTGGACTTGGGGATCTCTGGGTATATGGATACCCACATTACTCAGTGACGGCAGGGTGTGGTCTCAAAGGTACTTGAATAAATCCACAATGCAGCTTCAGAGGTGGCCGCCCAACCCAAACCTTAGAATCTATTTTGATGGAAATAATGAGTCATGTAGAAGCCCTGCTTGACTGGCTTCAGCATTGAAGTAACTCAGTCACTGAAGGTCCATGAGGGTCCAAAGGCCCCAAAAGGTCTTAAAGGTCCAAGAGGCCCTAAGGAGGCCAAGGGATGACCAGGCTCCAGAGGGCCCATTACCCCTGGTCCCCCCAAATCACCTGTTCTCCCTGCTGAAGGCTCCAAGGACTCCATATGTGGTGAGATGCTCAAGAAGTTGAGAATCTTCAGAAACAAATCAAAAATATTGCTTGAGGGTGTGGAGTTCACCATTATGGAGCCCCATCAATCCTACAGCACCATAGGTGCACTCAACATCAAAAATGGAAATATATGGTAATTCATAATTTTTACTGACAAGTATCTCAACAAAGTGAAACACAAATATGCAAATCTGGGTGCTTGCATCACTTTCTGTGAGTCTGAGATTTTAGACTTGAATTCCCAATTTTAATTAAAAGTCCGATACCTGCGCTCTTAATTAATGCTGGAATGAGTTGCGGGATGGTTTAGAGAAGATTCAACAACAAATTGACTGACAAGCATCCATGCATATGCTGAGTCAGTGTCCACTGATCCTAGCCAAATTATTGATGCTGGCATCCATGCTCTCTCCACACTAGTTGGGTCAGCTTTCAAGCCTAGCTTCAAGTAATGATTCATTTCAGGCAAGAAAGCATTACATTCGTTTTAAACGCTTTCTAGAGAACTATGGAATAGGTCACCAATTTCCAAAAGGTCAAGCATATCCATTGCTGCCTAAGTGGGAAGCTCATAATATAATGAAACCTCACTTTCATGAATGCCACACCTAGGCCCAGGTTAAGACCGCTTTTGTAAAGGAATTTGTCACTAATAAGACCCTATTTAAACAAAACAAGCCTTTGTGGCCATTCTACTTAACAAAGGAAAACCTCTTCTGATTTTTCACGTTGCTTTTATGCTAGTGCATGACCACTATTAACTACTAATCAAATCTCTTTAGATGATGCTATTACTGCCATCCTTTATTTTCAAACCTTGCCCTAAAATAAAACATCATATGATAGAAATTATGCAAACCTTTACTAGCATTCATAATATCAAATAAGCACTCAATGAGATCCCAGCAGCCACATTGATCAAGTACCCTTCCACAATTCTAAGCTCCAACTAGACTCAGAGTGCATGTTCTGGAGGCCAAGAATATATAAATACACACCTGCTCTTACTGTAAAGACAGCTTACACATCATGGAGGATTGCTATAAACGTTGAGCAGAAGAGGTATAATGCAAACTGTCAGGAAATGAGAGGTAAGCATGAGACAGAGGCTCTTCATGCTGACACTTATCCCATCATGCCTCTATTCAATCCTGAAAGCCCCAAGAGGTCACCATTGAAGAAACTTGAAACTACATGTTGAACACTACTGATATTAAACTACTTGAATCTGGTTTATTCTTATAATGAGTCATCAATGTTTATCTCCCTCTGCCTTGATTTGATATTTTGGTCATTTGTTTTGTGATTAAGGTTCAAAAAAATCGTACTCCCCATAATAGATAGCTGTTCTCTAGTAAATATAATCGCGTCCAAATTAATAAAAGAATAATATTGTGCCCAATATGCCTTATTACATCAAATATAGCACTGCCAAGCCTCAATGCACCCACTCCATATGAGCCTACTCTGTGCTCCCCCACCAGTTTATGATAATTATGCCAAATGCCTCGACCATAGCTCTAGACAACCCTAGCTATAAAATATTGCTGGGAACCCAATTTCTCTGAGGATATGATGCCATCATCCATTACATGGAAGGATTTCTAATTTTTCTCAACACCTGCATATCCTTTGTGTTTGAGACATCCAAGAATGTTAAGAAATGCATAAAGCTCAGACATGTCTGTTGAAAACCCAAACTGGACTAGATTAACCCAAACAACCACATTTGATGCTCATGTATGATACTACTCCCTTGCATAGTTAATGGGTTGGGAGTGGTGCCTTTATATTCGCCAGAGCCTAAAGTAATTACTCCAGGGTAACAGATTATTGTGGACAATTAGATTCATGTGAATATACCGCCTGAGAGCCTTCTGGAAATCTGTGGGGCTGAAAATCTGTCCGTGGAGGAGGTCTTAATCTGTTCAGGTATCCTTGACCCTGCATATGCTGCCTAAATTTCTGTATTGCTGGCAAACCTGACTCTAAGTTCCAAACCATTGAATCAAGTACTCCAATCATCTATCTGTTCTTTGTTACCAGTCAATTATATCAGCTGTATCCATGGGTTAAGAATCTTTATGACTTTGGTTTAGAAGAACCTCCCACTGTAACTCTAGTAACCACCTACATAGGGAAAGACCTTACCCCAAAACAAAAAGAGAAGGTTAATAAGCTCTTGGAGGAATATTCTATACTTTTCTCCACGTCCATATATGGCTTTGGCAAGATGAAGGGTGTTGTGCAAAATTTAGAGATAGAGGACGCCTGACCTATATAATAGCGCCCCTACCAAAAAAGCATATTTGAAGAGGCACAGGTCGCCACTGAACTAAAGAAGCTTTTAAATTCAGGGTTGCTGGTACCTTCATAAAGTCCTAGAGCGTCTCCACTTCTGCTTGTTCAGAAAAGCTTGGACCCATTGCTGTCATGAATTATTGTAAGCTTAATGCAATAACGTGAAAATATATCTACCCCTCCATCAAATTGATTATTCAATATGGCTCCTAGCGGAGGCTCAATATCTCTCCGTGATGTATCTTACCAGTGGATAATGGTAGATTGAGCTGGCTCCTGAGGATCAAGCCAAGTGTGTTCTTATTACAAACAAAGGGCTGTTTGAACCAACTTGAATGCCGCAGGGGTTATGAAATGCCCTTACACCTTCCAGCCAGCTATGGATGGGCTCTTTGGTGTTTTAAAGATGTCTTTAGTCCTAGTTTACCTTGACGTTATTTCTGTTTACTCCATGACTTTCAGCGGGTACCTAGATCACCTCCACCATGTTTTTAATCAACTCTGGGGAGCATCCTTGAAGCTCAAATCCACCAAATGTTCATTCTTCCTTATGGAAATGGAGATTTAGGGCAAAGTCACTAACTAGAATTTAGCCTTTGCCAGATAAGGTCGCTGCTATAGAAAAGATGATGCCGCCTCAGAGCCTTCAGGACATACAAATGTCACAGACATGGTAGGATATTACAGTCAATTCATACCCCAGTTTGCTAACCTGACCAATCCCTTAGTGTATTTGCTACACAACAAATATTCATTTTGAATGGAATCTGGAACAGGACCAGGCTTTTAATCTACTCAGGACTTCATAAATCTTTCAGCCTGTGTTAATCCATATGAACTTCACCCAAACCTTTGTGTTATTTGCTGAAGACATTGACATCGCTTTAGGGGCAACCCTAGCCCAGCTGGATGAATAACAGGTAGATTGATTTGTACCCTATTTCAGCAAAACCCTTGTTATAATTTCAGACAGTATCATTAGGATCCATCAGGTTATTCTCACAGGTCAGACCCACTGAGCAACAGACAGATGATGTGGGGATCGTTGGTCCTTTGGACACACTTGAAAATATACTTAAAATAGGAGCAATTGCCCTAACTGATTCTTTATTTATCTTTTAATAATACAGCTACCTTTTGCTGTCCCATCTCTTCTACACTAAAAACAACCTTCTTCTCTAAATTGCCCATATTGCTTATATACAGCGGCTTCAGGTGATACTGTTTCTCATGGCTTGGGTTATTCTATTTCGCTGATTCTCCTTGAATTCAGATTATTATTCTCTAATCCTCTGTCGCCCTAGTTGTAGGCGATTTATTTTGTATTTATTAAATGTCGACATCACCTTATTGCCTTATTGCCACATATAGGGGCAAGCCTATAAACCCATTATATCCAATAAAAACCCATTATCCCAATATTGCCTCATCTTGAGGCACTCAAATAATCATAACTGATACTATGTTCAGCAGATTCCGCCCTGCTGTCCCACAATTATCTTCCAGTCATATCAGAATCGTAACATTACCCCATCTTTGACTGGACAATAAGATCCTAATGTTTGTAAGGTCATAGGAATTTCGCATGTACTCAGTTAATGATCTGACCACTTTCAGGATCCTTGATGGTATACACGTTGACTCCAGTTTTCTCTATAACTTCAAACGGACCAATCCAAATACTGGCCAGCTTGTGTTTCTGCCCAAATCCATGTTGGTCATGAAAGAGAACCATATTGCCTTCCTTGAATGGCTCCAGCCCACTATAATGTGCCTGATCAGCATCCTGATTCCTGATCTTCTTGGCTAAGATGAAGTAATATGCTTCAGTTTGCAGTTTGATCAGGATGTTTGTGAGGTTAGTCAAATAGCGGTGGGGTTCCAGTCTGCCAGTGTCTTCTACACATGAATAAAGCAACGCCAGAAGAGCTGGGTGTTGGCCATAAAGTAGTTGGAAGGGACTCTTCCCCGTGGCGGAATGGTAACTAATATTATATGCGAACATGGCAATGGAAAGGAGAGATCTTCAATTGGAAGGTCAATCAGTTACTAATTTTTGTAGTATGTTCACCAGAGTTCCATTCACCCGTTCAACCATTCCGTTGGACTTGGGGTGGTATAGGGTTGTCAGAACCCCACAGATTCCTATAAGCTCATTCAGTTTGGGGAGGATGTGCAATGTGAAGTTGGTTCCATATCAGTGAGAATAAACTGAGGGCAGCTGTGTCACTTAATAATGCATTCTATAATGAACCTGGCCACAGTAACTGCCCCCAAGTCTTGTATCGCCCTCACTTTAACCCACCAGGTCAAGTGGCCAATAGCCACAAAGATGTACTTAAAATGGTTGGCTCTGGTTGGCAAGGGCCCAACAACATTGAGGGAAACCGTGTGCCATGCGAAATGTGGTATTATTAATTGATATGACATCATATGGCTAAATGGCTTCTCCACTTGGCACGGATGACAACAGGAAATAGTTTCGAGCACATCAAAGTTCATACTTTCCCAATAGTACCAAGGACGTAGCAACTCCATAGTCTTACGCACTCCACCATGCCTGACGGCCTTGTGTGCACTCATAATGATTCTGGACATGCTGAGGGGCGCAGAAAATTCACCGTAGAATCGCTGATCTGCTTGTACAGTTCCCCATTCCATTGGAAGGTATTCGTTCACATTTCATTTAACACTTTGATCACTTGGGGGTGGTTTGTCATCATATTTTCTGCTGAGAATCTTATTGTACATTACATTACTGAGATCCGCTGTCACCGCAATAGTCAGTAATTGAGATAAACAGTCAGCGTTCTGATGCTTCACTCCCAGCTGATGGAGAATCTCAAAATCATAAGCTTGTAACTTGGGAGCCCATTGAGTTAAACCGTCCTTCAGGTTCTTTGAGATTCTGCAACCAGAATAATGACGCGTGATCTGTTATGACTTTTGTTTTTTCCCCATGCAGACAGACTCTGAATTGCTTATATGCGTAGATCACTGCTAAGCACTCCCACTTGATCACAGTATAATTACGCTCATGACAATTCAGACTTCAACTACATTATGCTACAGGATGTTCCTCTCCTTCATCATCTTTCTGAGAAAGTACTGCCCCAACAGCGGAGAGGGATGCATCCATCTGAATGACAAACTCTCGATCAAAGTTCAGATATTGTAACACCGGTGCACTGATCAACGCCATACAGAGTGTATCAAAAGTGGATTAGCGATGTTCCATCCATTTGAACACGGTGTCCTTTTTTAACAACTTGAATAGCGGCCCCCAATACAGCTAAAATTAGGGATAAAGCGCTGGTAGTAACTGACCATTCCCAAAAATACCTGTATGTCACGCTTACTATTGGGAGTAGTCATTTTGCTGATGGCCTCCACCTTAGCTGGCTGTGGTTTCAGCCCTTTTGAGTCTACCACAAACCCCAGGTATTCCAGCTGATCTTTGAAGAAGTTACATTTTTGAGGTTTAATTTTAATGTTCGCCTCAGCCAGCTGGCGGAATACTGCTTTGAGGTGGTCAAGATGCTTTAAAAAGGTTTGAGAGAAAATGTTAATATTGTTGAAGTATACTAGGATTTATGACAGTTTCAGGTCACCAAGAATAGTGTCCATGGCTCGCTGAAACATAACTGGGGCATTGCATAGCCCTTGATGTATCCACGTCAGTTGAAAAAGGCCTTTAGAGGTGATTACAGCGCATTTTTCCTGTTCCACCGAGGGTAACTTAATTTGCCAGTAGCCTAATATCAAGTCCATCGCAGAAAAATAATGGGCTCCCCCTAATTGATTCAGAGCATCATCAATTATTGGCAAAGGGTACAAATCCTTTTTTGTAATACTGTTGAGCTTTTGGTAGTCTATTACTACGTGGTTGGTGCCATCCTTTTTTACAATTAGAACAGGCTAAGCCCACGGGCTTTTGGACGGTTTGAGCATCCCTTGCTTAGCAACTTTTCAATTTTTCAGTAACCATGTCTTCCACTGCCCGTAATCAGCAGATTGGCTTAGATCTTATAGGAGGATGATCTCCTATGTCTACTCAATGGACCACCCCCAAGCACATCCTAAATCATGATTATTGACAGTGAAAATTCCCTTATACTTATGAAATAAAGCTATAGCTTGGTCTTTTCCTTCTTCCAATAATCCAGTTAAATTACTCCGCAGTACCACCATTAGTACATCAGCCAGTATCTCAGCCAGTAGACCGAATTCATCCAATGACCCAAAATCATGAACCTGACAGACCTCATCTATTGGAATCAGATGTAAATACGCTACAATCTGGTGTCAGCAGATTTGCTTTTTTCATTCTGGAGGTTCGCTAACAAAACCTTAATCTCTCAATGTCCCAGAGGTACAATTCCTGGAGCCACGTGCAGCTCAAACCATTTTTAATGATAGAGCCCAATGACTTCCCCATAAAAGCCACTTGCCACTTCCACTTCTAGCTCAGTGTTCACTAAGACTTGAAGGCCAGAAGGGATAGATATGGGCCCTGCCGCTTGAAGAGGTATCCCTCGATATTCATATATCTGCTGGAAAAGAGCCCAAGTCTTGCTCATTAGTTGGTGGTAGCAAACTGGCATCACCCCGTCACTATAGGCAAGGTTGATATGGCTCATATGCACTAGTTCCTTTGGTACTCCACAAGTGGTGAAGTAAATTGGGATCCGCTGACCCAGAATGGCGAGGGTCTCCTCAGTCATATTAACAACAGCCCTGAAATGGCGCAGGAAAGCGGTCCCAATTAAAAGGTTTTAGCTTTCATTCAGCAGCACAATTGCCAGGGCTACAATGATAATGGACCCAAAGCGCAGAGGTAGTGCACTGTAAGCCCTCTTGGAGACAGTGCTTACTGCTCCAGTAGTTCTGTAAACCATTCAATTGTCCACATCCAGTTTCAACGTCAACTTTGCCATCAATTTAGTGGAAACTATATTGACTGGAGCACCAGTATCTATCATAGCGCGAACTCTATTTTTCACTACAAAAATATCACAGTATGTACACTCAGAATAAGAATAATATTGACTGTTTAATACGTGAACATTTATGGGCTCTCTTTTTCCAAGAAAACTCATTATCCCCTCACCAACTTGGGGGTACTCTTTGACAATGGTATCTACTGGAAGGGCTACATTTACTCCTTTCAGAGTTGGCTCATCCGTGGCAGAATTAAGTTGGTCCATGGAAGCTTGATCAATCATTTGACAGGAATATGGCTTCAGTTGTTTGGGGGACTTTTCGTCTGCCGCTGCCTTGGCTTGAGCTCAGGTTACTATGTTAACTCCTCTGACTGGCTGCTGATATAAAAGTCCGCCATTATACTAAGGGATTTTTGCAGGTTATACTACTATTGACTCAGGGACATTTTGAGTGGGTATCTCATAGGTAGAGGGTCCCATCTCTACTCTGCTCCATCTTTTCCCTGATAGTATTGATCTTGATGTATGTAGTTCACATGGCGGTTATGGCAGAATTTTGCCAAATGACCAGGGTGACTGCATTTGTAGCCATTAACCCCATAGGAGCCACGTCCTTGATTATCATAAGAGGGACCAGACTGGAAAGTTTGGGATTATTCAGTGTAACCAGCCCCAGGTTGGTAAGCTGATTGTTGGCGGTCAGCATAGCTAGGTCCTGGTTGATAAACTGGATTGCTGGTGGTTATCATGGACAGCCCATTGTCGCTGATCTAACTGATGAGTAAAATTTGGCCGGGGATGAGGCGCAGAGTTATATTAAGGCTGAGGATTACTAACTGGAGCTGGAGCCGGAAAAGAGTATTCTCCTGAATAAGAGGGTATGGTGGCAGTGGTAGTCTTTTGTTCCATATTTGGTGGCGGAAAGTTAGGGGATATGTGACGCAAAAACTGTACAATCTTGAGCAGAGGTACGTCATCATCCAGAAGCGGTGAAATAACATTATGAAGTTCACAATATGGCTTCACTGTGGAGGACATGGCAATGCACACGTCAGCTTCTGCTAAGTACTCAGCTCCAATCAGCACATGGGCTTCTGTTGTTAATTGATCAGCGAACTCTCGGAGGGTCTCATTATAATGGAACCTGATCCTTAAGAATTCTGCTTTTTGCTGTGACATTTTTGAGGTACCCCCAAACAGGCGGAGTATGGTATTATTCACATCCTTATAGGTGACAGAGCTATTTGGAAGGTAACAGGTGACCTGATTGGTGCTTCTGACATTCAAGGAATATATTAACAATTTAGCCTTTCATCTATCAGAGGCACCTTCCACTGCAAACTCAAATCATTTGAAGAACCCATGAATGTTCCCATTGCGGTCAAATAGAGGTATTTTTTGATATATCTCCTCATCCCATTCACAAGGTTTTGGGCCATACTGAGGAACAGATCGAGTATAAAAAGCAGATTCTCAATGAGGAGCTGGATTAGCAGAAGTTGGGATGTCCGCCGCTTTAGGGGTAGCATGACCTTCTGCTGTGGGTGGTACTGCCATTACTTGAGGGAAGTGTCATTCCAACTCATATGTGTATCTGGTTCTACCATCTTGGGTGTAGTAGCTCCGAACAGCGTCATATTCTTCCATGTATGATGCCCCTTATTGATAGTCATTATTGTCCCAGTGAGAAGACTGAGAAGTATTGGTCAATCTTTGTTCTGTGCACTGCAGCTGCTTGGTGGTATCATTCAATTGTTCAGCAAGTTCTTTGTTTTGTAGTTTTTTGATTTTCATTTGGTTAAATGTACTATCAAGTTGGTGCATGACAGCATCCCGTTCTTGAAGAAGTTCATCTTGGTTTTTGAGCCCCACGTCTAAGGTAACTTTGAGTTCCTCATATCCAGCTGGTGCGGTGTTCCATGAAGACTCCCCAACAACACAGCTTGGGTAAGGCATAGCTGATGACTGGAGTTCCGGAGTGTTAGGTGGTTGATCAATGGGCCCCCTGTAGTGAGCACCATTGTTATAAATTTGGATGGTATTGTTAGGATCTGTCAGGTTATTCGCACAGGTTGAACCCACTGAGCAACAGACAGACAATGTGGGGATAGTTGGTCCTTTGGACATATTTAAAAATATATTAAAATAGGAGCAATTGCCCTGACTAATTATTTATTTATTTTTTATAAATACAGCTACCTTTTGCTGTCCCATCTCTTCTACACTAAAAACAACCTTCTCTCAATCGCACATCTCACATATATACTGTGGCTTCAAGTGATACTGCTTCTCATGGCTTGGGCTATTCTATTCCGCCAATTCTCCTCAAATTTGGCTTGTTATCCTCTAATCCTCTGTTGCCCTAATTGTAGGCGATTTACTTTGTATTTGTCGAATGTTAACATCACCTTATTGCCTTATCACCTTATATAGAGGAGATCCAATAAACCCCATTATATCCAATAAAAACCCGTTATCCCAATATCGCCTCATCTTGAGGCACTCAAATAATTGTAACTGATACTATGTTCAACGGATTCCGCCCTGCTGTCCCACAATTATTGTCCAGTCATATTGGAATTGTGACAACTCTAATGAAAGCCAAATGGAATTATAGCGTCACTGAATGTTAATGCTTAGTTATATCGCTTATAGTCAATCCTTTCTGTTCATACTTATATGGGAACCATTTCACTATCATCACCAATCAGCCTCCTTATGGGGGCTCCAACAGATGAAAGATCCTGATAGTTTATTGGATATATGGGCCCTATGGCTTCAAAACTACAACTTAAATATAGTGCATTGGGTGGGCAAAACATATAAAATGTGGATGGGTTATCCAGGATGATGGCCCTCATGATATTACCTGAGGAAGACCATTTGTACAAATTAATCGGCTGGCTGGAACAATAGGAACTGGAGCTCTTAGAAACAGTGAAGATCTTTCTTTTTTTAGTACTAGATGGTCCAACAGTGAAGATCTTAGCTTGATGGCTCAGAAAACTCAAATACAAGATGGCATGTTATATAATCAAGTTGACAGAAAAATGGCTGCCATACCTATGACCTTCCTTAAGGACCAAAATTATTTTTGAAGGTCACGCCCATGTAGGACACGGGGTAGTTAAGAAAACCTATAAATGGTTAAGGAAACAATGTTGCTGGGATCAGGTGCTTGAAAATATATGGGAGGTTTAGGATACTTTCTTGACATGCAGAACCCAAGATTGAATTAAACCTCGCATCCAGCTTAAAGTTGTTGCCCTATCTACAGCGTTTAGCTCATTAGTGTAGATGTCATATAGCCCTTATCCATGGGCCTCCATGGTTACCGCTACATTATCCAAGCCATCACTATCTCACAAAGTGGGTTGAGGTCATATTAGTTTCTTTTGCTACTGTTAAGGCTACCATATTTCTGTTCCACTTTCAACCAACTTGGGTGCACCAGAGTTCTAGTATTTGATAATGGATTATGTTTCACCTCCCAAGTTGTCTAGGATTAACATATCTATTTAATAATAAACAACATTTCACTGCACATTATAACCCATCAATAAATGGTGCAGTTAAGAGGGAAAATGGCACCCTAGTTTCTATTCTCCACAAAATGGCTGCCACAGACCCCATGCAATGGAATCACTACCTGCTATCTGCTTTATTAGCCTATTATTCAGCTACCACTGAGTGAATAAAATGTCCCCATTTCAAGTTCTATACGGTAGGGAGCTTTAAATACCTAGTAGCGTCTAGCCTTTATTGGACTCTGCCTCTCCTGACACTGCTGAATTGATGATGATGATGATGCTAGCTAATGAGATAATTAGGCTGCAAGCACTAGCCATTCAGGTAATCATCTCTACCACCAGGGAAACTACACATTCAAATGTCAAACATCTAGCTCTCCTTATACAAGATCAGATACATAGTGCTAATCCATCATCTCCGCCATGGTGGGCGCCCAAATAAGTTAGACACTTACTGGTTAAGACCCTACCGCGTACTGTGTAAGGCTGGCTCCAAATAATCTATTGCTGATGTCATCAAGGAACAGCGGTTAAATGCGTACATGGTAGATTTCTGCACCCTTATGTTCCCTTAATCCAGGACCTTGAGGGGGGAGATGTCATAATTCATACTAATTAAAAGTCCAAATTATCTTGAGACCAAAATGATAAAACATCTGATTGTCATCCATTGGGGTCAAGCCTTACAGAATTTTTTAGATTGTCACAATATGAGCCATTGCTTTTAAGTGGGAAAGAATTAATAAAAGAGATTTGAGAATTGTCTTGAGATGAGAATCTTTCTTAGTGCCAGAGGTTGCCTTCTAAACTCCCTCACACAATGGGAGGTCAACAATCCTAAGCCAATTAAAGAGAAAAGCTGCAGCTAGACCTCCATACTGGATGAGAAGCAAAGATCCTGGAAAAAGAGGACTTGAGCGTCCCATCTGCCACAAAACACCTAGTTAACCTTAAATATGAAAGCTTTATCTAATAAAGATTATTGTACATTTCCCTTAACAATTTATACCTAGTTTTATATTTCACATAGCTAAAAATTTAGTAATGTACCCAGGATAGTGCATAATGCCAGACTCTAAAGAATTAAAATTTGCTACGCCATCGCCTCTCTCCAGCCATTCTAAAGACTCAAGCCATTTCAAAGACTATCTGCTACTTCTGTTCCTACTGCTCCAAGCACTCCAAATTTTTTTGTATTTGGTTTGACTTCCAATTAAACTGAAAAGATCATTGAGGGATGATTAGGACTAGTATTCCCTATCTATACCCTTTAAATACTTAAAAAAATAAGTATGATCTGGAAAATTAATAATTATGTTGACTATGAGCTATAAAAAGTCTTGAATTCAGAGCTAAAATTTTCTAATAATAGTCTAATATATAATCTTTAAGAGATGTTTAGCCATTATATAGAAAGTTAAAGCTATTTAGTTTTAATACATTTTTTGATACTTTTAGATAGTAACAGATTTGTTAATACTATTGTAGCTTCAATAACTGTTTTATTACTTTATACTAGACAACGTCATCAGAAAGGTTTCTTGTGAGTGTACTTAGGAGATTATTATATAATTACAATTAAGAGCAACTTTTGCTGCTAATTTATACAGTAGTAAGACAGAAATGTCTCCTAATGTCTTTAATATGAAAACAAACTATAAAAATTCTCAAGGGTTTACTGCAAAGGTTTTGACTAGGTGAAATAATAAAGGAGATTGATAGACATATGAAGACAACTATAAAGTCAATTTTTATTTAAAAGTTTTAACCCCACTCAAGTATACTCTTACTGGTTTCTTAAGGAAAATAGAAAAGGGCAACTGATCCCTTCAACTCTTAAATAAAAGTAATAAATAAAAACACATGTTTACCTGTATAATATACTGTCTTTACTAAAAATACGTGGGGGTTTATATAGGGATATAGTGCTTTACTCTTTGGTTGGCACCTCAATAAAAATTACATTCAATTCTGGCAAAGTTAACACTAAGAAACTATATGAGCAATAAAATAACATACATTATCCATCCACCTAGTCAGCATCCATCACCAAATAGATTATGACTCTTCTGGTTAACTTCAAAACAGTGTGTTCCAAATCCTTTAGCCAGCCTAAGTATATTAACCTTTATAAGCTAGTGGCCATGCTTAGGTATTGGAACAAAATACCTATTCATGGCAGGTCTCATTGCCAGGCTAGCATACAAGCTACCACAAAACAAATGTTGTATTGCTTTGGTAGCTCCAAAAACATTCCTAATTGGTTGGTGCCTCAGCTTAATTTATTTTATATGAGGAATTTGATTATTAGCTATTGGGCTAACAACTGTATCTGCCTACAAACATTGTCAGTGACTGCACTCAATTGGCAATTTATTTGGCATCAACATTGGGGGTCATATCCTGACATTAATTTTAACTACTAATTACTAGGAAAATATTGACCGACTATAATTGGTGATAAGACAGGAATCAACCAATTTCTATATTGAGTTGAAGCTGTATAAGATGGTTTTGGAAAATCCAACACATCCCCCACTTGACCAGGTTTAATCAGCAATACTTCTGTTTTTTCTCTTCACACTCTTGGTGCTACTTTTTCTAATTATTTGGTAATGTATGTCTCAATTGCTCAACTCCTATACTGACATTTTGGCAAACTCCTACTTTGAAAATCACCCTGTAGGCATGTTTAACTTCAGAGGCCTTATTCACCAATATCAATAAATTTTTAAGGTTGCGCCTTCATTTCTCTCGTCACCTTCACAGGACTTTGGCAGTAACTAGTTATATCTGCATCAAGAATCCTCTCTAAATAAAGTTTTGTCAACTACAGTTGTTGTTCATCCCCCTCTCCCAAAAGGCGTCATAGGCAGCTAGAAATTCTGGGAGGCAATATAAAAATAAAGATTAAAGGTTTTTTATTTTTTTCTTATATATTTTTCTATGTTTTATATGATATATATTTTTCTTTTTTAGAGACAAGATTTTAAAAGTTTGCTCTAAACTTCATTAACTATTTTAGAAATTTTATTTTGCTTTAATCTCTCACTTGATTGAAATCAAAATTTGAAAAAGTTTTTTAAAAACTCAACTGCCTTTTTGTCCACATTTCTACTTGCCTATGTTGACTCAATTGATGCCTGCTGCCCCCATATGGGGTGGCGGTGTGCCGCCTCCTGGCGTTTATTGTCTGCTGCAAAATCGCCCCTGGGATGGACCAGCTAGCCCTACAAACACTTCCAGTCGCTATGTCCCACTTGGGACCTATCCCATCAAATTGCTTGCTACTGAGAGGTGCTCAGAAGACCCCTAGTGCTCCCTCAGAGCAACCTGAATTTCAGCCTTTGGGTCAAGTATGGGAACCTCTTTCCCTACATGCAGCCATCACTGAGATGGCCATGGCAGTTTACAACCCTGTCTGATATAGAATTTTTTTTTCCTTTAAGGGGTACTTTGATCTTGCCTTCTCTTGTGAAGCCACGCCTCGGTGGAAGCACGACTTCTTTTAATTTATAAAGATACCTCCATCCCAACAATCAGAACTCACTTTTCATATGAAGCCACACTGGTGGTACAGTTTGCTGGCTTACCCTCCCACCCCTCCCCTGGATGCCTCTGCAAAAAACTCACATAGGGATTGGCTGCCTAAGGCGCCAACATCATGCTGCAGTTTGTGATCCCCAATGGTGCCAATCATCTCTGTGGCCTTGTGTATTCATGAAGATCCTACCCTTCTGGTGTGACACCCGCCTCATGATACTCCCTGAAGTGATCAGATTCACCCCTGATCATCCCTTCTGCATGCATCAAAATTGGCTGTACCATTTTTCCCTTGTGCTTTGCTCCTGACCACTCAAAGTTTGAGTGCCCAAAATTTACCGCTGAAGCTGCTTTTGACACTCCTCCCTCTGGAGTCATCCACACTACTGCTTTTGATGGTTTTTGAATGAGGATCATTTCTCCCCCACCCTCATCTTCTGATGGCATTGCACACACCGCTCCACCTAACCAAGTTTCAACCGCCTGAACCATTCCTGAGTAGTTGGCAGCTCATGCGCCAATGAATTTGCCATGATCCACTGTGCATGGACAATCAATATCTGCCACCCAACTAAGTCTTATTGTTGGCCCAGCGTTGGCAGTATCAAATCCTTTCAACGCTCTCAAATGGATGTACAATACTAGACGTGCCTATAGAATTAACCCAACTTTAACTGGTCAAAGTTCTTCACACAACCCTGATTTGACTCCCCACCACCATTTCCGTCCTCACAATGGATTCCCAGTTTAAAAATTTTTATCAAAATGCTGTTGATTTAGGCACTTCCCCCGCCAACTTCATCTTCTGCCAAGCCCTCCATACAGTGATTGAGCCACTTTGTAAGGGTATTCCTATCCCTAACTTCATTTTAGCTTTCCCTGTGGAGACAAAAATTATATTGAAGAACTAGCATTTGCAGCAGGCTGCACGTTCATTGACGTGGCAAGATCATCAATGTTTTACCCTAACTACCCTCATAACCCACCAACGCATCAAGTCATTCATTTGTGTGCCTAAACTTATTACCTTTGCTGAACACCAACTCACCCAATATGTTGAGGCAATGCACACTGCTGGTCTCATTGAAGAGGATAACCCTCACCTCTTTCTCCTTCTGCCCATACCATTGACGCTCTAACCCCCTTTTTGTCTGTCTTTGCCCACCACCTGAAGAAACCAGCGCTAGAAGAAATTTCCTATCATCAACTCTTCCCCTTCTAATATGGATGCTTAGACTAATGCCGCGGCAACATGTCAGAATTTTTTATATTTTGTCCCTTTGTTTGGAACATAGCAAATAGAGATACGTGGAAGACCCCCTTCATGGTTTGGGCACCACTAGTACTATAAAAACTTCTTTAATTATCTGACCATCACACATCTTCTTAATGTATAGATATCTGTCACCAATTTCACAATCTCCTCAAATAGCCCAAACTAATTAAATCAGTTTTAGGGTGGCTATCAATCCCACCTGTATAATAATAGGCAATCTTATTTCTAATCTTCATTTTAGAGCAGTTAGGTTAATTGTTTTCATTATTGGCTTGATTATTGGTTTTATTTTCCGCACTTGGGGTTTGACTCATATTGTTAGATATAAAGAATGTCTACAAATTGTCCATATTGGTTCATTGATTCTGACATCATTAAATTTTGTCTAAGATGGTTTCTCATTTTTATTGGCAGTTTTTGCCTTATCAATTATTTATTAAATGTGCAGTTGAGCTGCTTCTTTTACTATTTTGGGGTATATCCCCTTTCTTTTAGCTTTTATGATCACATTAACACTCTTATATATGTCTTTAAAAGTGGATCATCCATTAGTTCATTTTCAAACAGAGTTGAGATATCTAATTTAATGTCTTGGGTTTTTTGGTTGAACTTTATAGCCTGAGAATCTAAATTTTTTCTTCGTCTAGGCCACATGGCCTTTTCCTTCCTGTTGATTAAGTTCCTTCTCTTATTGAGATAAAACAAGGTTCACTTAATCCTTGTTGTTCTTGCTCCAACATTGAAAAGCGTAGTGACCCTTAGCTCTGCATTAACAGTAAGTCATATATAGCTTTTTTCATTTTTCCAAATTACATCAACTCTACTGATGATTCCCTTAATTAACATGGTATGAATCTAATTTAAAAGCCCAGTTCAGCGCGTTAAAGTTGATCCAACATTAGATATTCACCATTTAAGAGGTGGTAGTGTTGGTTACTAATGCTGATATCATTGCTTGATGTAAATCCAGATATGGTTGGAGCCCCAAATACATGGCTATACAAGTGTCAAAAGCGCCCACTTACATAAGCATTAGCCAGGATTTTAGCCTCCTGGTAAATCTATGATAAACGTTACTAAAGTTTCATTCTTTAAACTGTATCCCCTGATTCCTCCTTAAAGGCCAGCCATCTGCTCAGGGCTACCAGATTTTTTCATAATAGCGTTTTTTGCATCATTGTATGACTAATTGTCCTCAATTAATTATAGCAGCACCAAATTCTGACAAATAGTATCCAAGCAATTAATCACATCAATCACTTACTGGAAATCAATATATTCAAAATTGGGCATCTCAAATAGTTTAAAAATTCTGAAGCATTATACCAGTAAAATTTTGGTAATTTTGGGTATTTTAATACTCTTCGGCCAACACTGGTTCAATTGCTGTACTAGGTTCACAAACTTTAACTCTTATAATAGTAGGACTATTGTTGGGGTCATCGCTGAGATGGTGGAAAAAATCCAAGGCATGTTCATAGGCAGCGGAATGATTCTCACATCCTGTCTTCTTCTAATACAAACAAATTATTATGTCATAGCTCTGTCAATTATTGAGAGCAGGTACATTTGTGATTAATATATCTTGTAATTGTTTTGAGAGTTGAGAATGTTTCTCTTATAGTAGGAGATTTCACCTAACTCCAGCTTCAAATGCACCCTTTAACATCTATAGGTCCTTGGCAACATTTATTATTTTTTTGCATGATTAAAAAACTTTCCAGTATAGGTCATTTTTGGGTTTACAACAATAATCATAGATTCTTCCACATTTGCAATCTGTTTTTTGATTTTCGTTACATTAGCAAGCATTTCTGATATTAGCTATATTGGTTGACAGTCTCTATCTTCTTACATAACTTCATGATCTCTCTCTGGACTTTTGACATGGTATTCATTATTTCTAGTTCTCCTATACCTTGGAAAGACTCAACTACACTGTAGTGAGTGCCAAGTGTAAACTTTTTAGATAGTTAACTATACAGATTCTGACTATGTGGTAAGAATAAAGAAGATTGCTATTTGTATATAGACAACTAGCCAATCAATTTTCTTTTATGTTGTTCCAACCTCATCCAGGTATACACTTACTGGCTTCTTGAGAAATTAGACAAGGACAACTAATCTCTTCACCTCCCAATAGAAGAAAAATAAAATATACATTTGACTGTCTATTATTCAAACTTTACTAAAAGTACAAGGGAAAATATATGTGGGAGTTTGGTGCTCAACTCTTTGGTTGGCACCTCAATAAAAACTACATTTATTACTGACAAACTTAACCCTAAATATAATATTACTGATGAAATACCATGCATTATTCATCCACCTAGTTGGCTTCCATTGAAAACTAGATTATGGCCCTTCTGGGTTAACTTCCAAAACAGTGTGTTACAAAGCCTTTAACTAACCCCAGTAGATTAATCTTTACAAGATAGTGGCCATGATTAGGTATTGGAACAAATTACCCAATCACAGCAAGTCACATTACCCAGGATAATGTACAAACTACCACAAAAAACATTTTAATGCTTTGGTAGCTCCAAAGAGCCTCTAGTCAGTCATGCCTTAGCCCAAATGATCCAAGTTGTGACGGTCAAGGCTATGCCTGACCACCACATAGCCTTAGTTTCCCCTAAAGAGAATACTAAGGCCAAACAGGCGGGTTGCAAGGGCCTCAACCTTTAAAGATGGTCAAAAAGTTTGATTTATACCTAAATTAAAAGTGTAAATGAAATTATCCCAAATACAATAGTATATAACCATTTATAAATATATGAAAGATCAAAAATTAATAATTTAAAAAAACCTAATTAAAAAGGTTTTTTAATGGTCCAGATCCTGCCAGATGGTCTAGAATGCTTCTAAATTAGAATTTAGAGGTTTGAAATTCTTAGAATAGACCCCCAAGTGCCAAGCTGTCCACAGACTCCACGGGAACTTCCCCATGCATATTCTACAAAGTTTCCCTTTTCTAGAAGTATTTAACCAAGCTGGTAAAGGTGCTTAAAGCAGCTTTGTCTTCTAATTTTCTACCAATAAAATATAAAACTATTAAATAATTTTAACCTTTTTTCATTCATCTTCTCTGTAAATTTGGAATTTTGGTGCCATGAACATCTGGAGGATCTTCTAGAGCTAAAACAGTGTGTCACTTACATGGCGCCACTCCTTAGAAAGAAATTTGACTGAGTATATACCGCGTAGGAAACTCTTTGATAGTGCTGTTCCTTCTAAGACGCCAGTGTAGCCAATGGACATGCAATTTTGTATATGGTGCCCTATCATGTTTGGGGGCTATGACTTTAGCCCAGTTAGCAAACAGCTCTCAGCAACCATTAGAAGGCATTTCATGTCACATAAGACAAAGTTCATATGAAATTCCCTTTTTCTGTGGGAAGTGATTTAGATTCATTATGGAAAACAGGGCTCCATATAGGCCTGTTACTTTTTTAACAGCCATCCTCCTGCACCTGTTACAGGTTTAGTTGCAAATACAACCCTGAGAGGTAAATTGTTGTCCATAAATTCAATTTAAGGAATTACGCCAAGTTCAGTCAGGATTGGCCTGTCCAGTATTACCCAACACTGAACTCACTGACTTTCCCACTCCCAAAAACACTCAATGCAAACACCCCAGAACAATAGTTCCATATCCAATAACCCGCGTTTCACCCACCATTCCTTCATCCCCATGTTACCTGTCCCATCAGTATTACTCAGACAGAAGCCCAACTTGCCTAGCTGGCTATATGTCCAGAAGATTTAGACCCTTTGTTAGAAAGTTACTCAGCTCCATCAGCAGGCTAAAAATAACGTGCCTGCTCAAATGGTTCCAAAGGTGCCTGCATCCACTTCAGAAAGGGCCTCTAAGTTGGCTGCTCATGAACCTCAAGAGAAAGCCACAGGGTCTAAGAATACAAACACTGTCACTACTGCCACTGCTGGGGATCGGGTCTAAAAGGTGGTGATGTGATGATCAAGGATATGCCTGACCACCAATTAGCCTTAATTTCCCCTAAGGGGAATACTAAGGCCAAACGGGCTGGTTGCAAGGGCTCAAACCTCAAAAATTAGTCAAAAGCTTGAATTTAAATTTAAAATCAAATCGTAAGTGTTAGGATGACAACACACTAATAAAAAACTGGATTATGAATGTGGATTCCTCAGCAGACCTAACAGTAGGCACAGACTACTCAGCTGCACCTCAAAAGAATTGGATGGGTGAGATTTGAGAAGGGTCCTTGTCATTGTGGAGTTGTATCTTGCAACAATTGGATTTGAAATAGCAGCTGGAAATCCTCTAACATTGAGGCCATTAAACGTGACCCTTGGATGGTATCTAATTTGAAAACACAAAACTCACGGATTTTAATTTAAATTTTGACAAAATAAATAAGAAATCAGAACTTTTAGGGATATAGTTTTTTATTATAAAAAATTAAGCCAATAACCTGGCACCATATTAAAGGTATGATGCTGGTTTTAAGCTAGGTTAGGGGAAGGAAGGCTGCTAAGCTGAATTATGGTAGTGAGAAATGATTTCTGATTTCAAATTCATTAATTTGTAGTTTTGTTCCAAGATTTCTCATATTGGTATTGGCCAATGTTTCCAAGCTATTCTCAGGACGTTTTCCCAACTTTCAAATGTCTGAATTCATTTTTTAATTTCAGAATGGAGTGTCAGGTTTGATCCCCATTTTTGACCCTTTCTTTTAAAAATTTTGCTTGAATTTGGCTTGCAAAGTAAGTTTTTCCCTCTCATATTGACTTCTAGTTGAGCCCCCTACTGGGGACGGTGAATGAGGACCATGGCAGATAGCTTCTTAAATTTTTCTCTAAATAACTTTGTTTAGTTTCTTTAAGTAACTTGCATATTCTAATACTTGGAAGAACTTAGTTGAGGGGTAGATGGATTAAAGGTGTGTGGCAAGCAGGGGGAGCAACAGCCACCCATCTCTCTTCCAGGGCATGCCCTGGGTCAGAGATCTGGGTGAGGGGCTGGGCCTGGGGATTGCCCTTCTTTTTAACCTAAAGTTTAAGGATCCTGGTGCACACCCATAAGACTGTATCAGTTGATTAACCACTTTCAATCAAAGAAGGGGGAACTTTCTTGAGCCCTTTCTAAAAAAATATTAGTGGATTTAGGCCAGCCCTTGACAAGCGGTGGGTTTCTGCCAAGGCCCCTTGTCTTAATTTTACAAAATTTTGAAGAGTGAAAGGGAAGATTTCGCCACAAAGTTTGATTCAGCCAAAGCCTATGTCATGAAAATTGCAAAAATCTGCAACAAAATCTGAGCACAACTGGGAAGATTGAGGCCTAAGTCCCAACAGGAGCGGCAGCCCAGAAATCAATCTAGCAATGATCTCTCCAAAGATAAAGAAAATTTTGTTAGGAAAATTGTGAGATACACTGGCATGCTGGATCCTTGACAGAAACAAAAAAAAATTGGCAACAGGAACTGCAAATTGAGGCACCTACAATGTGCAAGCTGAGCCATGATGCAAATATCCAAGAATTTTTGAAAAGATTTGTGTGTCCAGTTGTAAGAAGTATATTCCAAAGTCCCCGCCCCACAATTCCCTTCAGCTATAAAAACCTAGTGCTCAGCTGATGGTAGAGTGCTGGGTTATTTATAACATCTTTAATAAACCTCTAATTTCGCCAAATTACATTTAATTTTATTTTCAACTAGGCTAGCTATCCCCCAAGGAACCACCCCAACCAATGGAGGGTCTGCACTTGATCATATTAGCAATGATGGTGACTGTCGCATTGGTTATTTCACTTGTTGCCTTATTCAGCGTGGAAACCATCAGGAGTCATACTCTACAAGTTTCACAAGATGCCCCCACTCAGAAGAATGACTATTGAGAATATTAGAAGGAGAAGAATGATCAACCACTAAACTTAATCTGTTCTGGTTATGAAGAAAATGGAAACAATAATTTGGCAGTCACATCTTAGGGAGACACTGTTGGGATAAATCTGACAAAGTGTTTGTCACACCTCAGTTCCAAGTACGCATTCACAAAGATTGGGAGTATGGCCTGATGTAAACCAAGGAGGGCGGATCAACCCATCACTTAATCCAATCTGTGCCAATCATGGAAGAAATGGTAACGATGATTCAGTGGATGCTGTTCGTAGGAAATCTGTTAGATTAAAATATGATGAGACGTTTATTGCTGCACGTTACTAAGTGCATATCCCACCATGTCAGGAGTATGACCTGAATGCAAATCTCAAATGAATGGAACAATCCCCTACTGCAAACCCTGACAGTTTGACCACTGTCAGAATTTGAGATAACAAATGAATCAAATTCCCCACTTCCAGATTGGGCCACACCAAATCAGTTCCCAAACCTAATCAAGCAAAATTTACTTCAGTAT
This sequence comes from Massospora cicadina, assembly GCA_022478985.1. Lineage (NCBI taxonomy): Eukaryota > Fungi > Entomophthoromycota > Entomophthoromycetes > Entomophthorales > Entomophthoraceae > Massospora > Massospora cicadina. Next base: position 89,093 of record JAKSZP010002918.1, on the reverse strand, counting down.
CCTCCTCCCCTATTCCTGAGTCATGTGGGGCGGCGTATCCACCAACTCGGTCAGGTGGGTGGCAAATTCCTTTGAGGATGCCCATGAGGCGGCTAATCCAGAAGATCAGGAAAGATCCTGAATGGAAGGGGCCCCCAATGATCCCTGAGGCTCCAAGTCCCCACTCACCCTATAAATATCAACACCTTTTTATTTAATAAAGAACTTGGTATTCTAATCCAATTTTCCTTTTCCTTCTTAGCGCCTTTTATGAATTTCCAGCTTCAAGCCACCTTTGAACCTCAGCGCCAGTCTAGAGAACTGTAGCGCAACAAACATGGTGCTCACTACAGGGGGCTCCGAGCCGTCCTAAGTGAAAACGTCTATCACAAACAATGGAAAATACTAGCAGCCCTGAAGCCAATTGGCTGGTCAATTGAGAATCATTGCTTGATGGGTTAGTACCTCTCAATATGCAACACCACCCTTGCAGCCTGAGAGGTTAGAATTATGGGCCATATTTCAACTCTTTCTGCTCTCTCTTGATGGGAGCCAATACCAACTTCAATACAAAAACCTTAATGATGTCATCTAACAATTAATAAATGGCATCTACTCCATGGGGCCTGCTCCAGCCGCTTACGTGCCTCTTCCATACCTTCCACCATGCGGGACCTCTATGACTCAGCCCTGCTGCTGGCAGGAAAACTCACCCTGGGACCTGAAAGCTACCTTTGCAACTTTTTCTACCCAGCTATCCATCACCTACTACAACTGGTTGGGTTACACCATCAAGAAGTCTCCTGGCAACTGGGGCTCACCCAAAGCTTACACTCATACATCGTTGACTTCTATGATGCTGCCTCCTCCTTTGTGCACAACAACCGCAAAGACATTATTGATAACCAACGATTGATCAACGAGGTTCAAGAACAAACTGTAATATTAGACAGCGGAATCTCTGACTACCTCAAGGATCAGCTGCATCAAAAAGTTCATCTTCTTGAGGCAACTTGGAATCAGTGTCTCCTCCAAGTCGAAGAACTGGTACAAACCCTACAACAGCGCTATTGGGAGCTGGGCTCTCATGATTACCCCTCCATGAGTACAGGACCTGCAGGGCCTAGGGGCCTGAAGGCCCCAAAGGGCGTCAAGGACCCAGGGGACCAGAGGGACCTCGCGGGCCTCAAGGGCCCCCAGGCCCCTCAGCACCTGGCAGCCCCAAAAGCTCATGGCAGAGGGATGTGATAACAGCCCTGGTTGCCCATGTGATCAAATTAAAAATGTAGTGGGGATGCAGACTCTGATCATATGGAGTCCCCCTCAACCCTAGGGTCTCCATCGAGGCATTGTCAGATGAAATGGACAACTTCAGTGCCTTTACCAAGATTACAGACGCCCTCATCTCCCAGCTTGAACAAACTTGTCAAGGGTTTGAAACCCATTTTGATCAACCTTGAGAGCCAGCTTCACCTTCAGGACACTGAGATCCAATCCCTAAAGGAGCAGTTGGCTACTAAGGCTTCTGTTTCCTCCCTCAACCGAAATTGGGACTACATCCAAAAAGACCTTGAAGGCCTGTGGCGATGGCTAAATCAGCAGGCTCCCCGCAACTATGCGGAGACTGAGATCTCAGAGCTGGTGCCCATCCCTGGCGTTAACACCCTTTCCATTCCTATTGTAACTAACTCTAAACCTAGTTTTAAGGAAAGGTTCACCCCCGGACAGGAAATCATTGCCTCCTTCCTGTACGCCTATGAGAGTTCCATGGAAGAGGCCACTGATTGGCAGAAGGTGAAGCATATTCAAACCTGCCTAGACAGCACCGCCCAGGAGTTCATGACTCCCCATTTGAAGGAGTGCAACACCTGGGAACAGGTCCATACAGCCTTGATTCAAGAGTTTGGCAGCAATCAAACCCTGGCCAACCAAAAGCAAGCATTCATGGGCATCTGATTGAATAGAGGAGAAAACCTCATGGATTTTGTCAACCGCTTTTATGCCCAAGTGCAACCCTTGGTCACTAAGAATCATATCACCCTAGATGATGCTATTACCACTGTCATTTCTGCTTTAAGATCCTACCCTGAGGTTCAAATGCATATGATTGGGAAGAAGAATGGGTTTACCTGTATTCAGGAGATCAAGGAAGCGCTTAACAATATCCCTGCCTCGACTCTACACTATAAGGATACATCTATAGGCCCCTCTCACCGCCCTAAGGTCCATGTGGTTGAAAACCAGAAGAACCCATGACCTCGATGCACCTACTGTAACGGTTTCAGACATAGTGCTAAGACCTTCTGGAAATGAATTGCTGAGGAAGTGGGAAAAGGGCCGTCAGCATGAAGGACAAGGCGCTCCATGCTGACATCCCTACCCAGCCTCAAATATCATCCTTGAATGAACCTGAAACTGTCATACCTGAAGAAGAAGTTTTGGTATCTAATGAAAATAAAGAAGTTGATACTGCTTACTCTTCTTCTGATGACTCTCCCATGTTCCTTATGCTACTGCCCCAGTTCAAAAGTCTGGTTACCCGAGTCGCAGTCCAGGTTCTCAAGATCCTGGCCCTCGCCATAGTTGATAGTGGCTCCCCATTAACATCATATCTTCCAAGTTAATGAATCGCATCAAGATCGCTCTGGACTTGCCACACTATATGGAATATGGCACGGCCGGCCCACAATGTACCCAATCTATAGGAGCTTATTCCTCTCTGCCATTACGGTTCAGGAAGCTTGCTGTGAACACCCCTGCAGTCACTCTAGATAACCCAAGTTATGACCTGCTTCTCAGGACTCAGTTCCTTTGAGACTATTCATTGGTGGTCATTTGATGGAGGCTTTATATCCCTACTAGGGCATCAGGTCCCTCTGATCTTCAAAACTTCTTGTGACTCTAAGAAAGAGGTCAAAGCCTGGGCCTGTCTACTGGAAAATGAGGTCTAATAGATTGGCTCAAATATCATATCCGGGGCTCAAAGTCTGACTGCCCCCTCCTGCTGTTGATGGACAGGAAGGCTTGCCAATCTACTTACCTAGGGCAACTACAATACCCTCAAAGTCCCAAGTCATTGCTGACACCCAGGTCCATGTCAACATTCCCTCAGGATACCTGTTAGAAATCTGAGGCCTAGAAAACCCATCCACAAAGGAGGTGCTGACCTGCCCAGGGATCCTTGATCCAGCATATGCCAGATCTATATCTGTGTTGTTGGCCAACCTCACTGACAAACACAAAGTCGTAGGTCCTAGCAGTCCTGCAGCCTATGTCCGCCTTTTACTGATAGAGGATGTTGCTGATGTTCAAAGCTTTGGGGACTTGAGGGATTTCAGCTTGGAGTTGCCACCTTTGGTTAGCCTAGTCAACACCAATATTGGGGAGGACCTCTTGGATGATCAACAACATAAGGCCCAATAGTTGTTGGAGGAGTATTTGGACCTATTCTCAACATCAACCTATGACTTCAGAAAAATGAACGGAGTCCTACATCATGTGGAAAGTGGGGACGCTCCCCCTTTCTGCTCCCAGCCTTACTGAAAGAGCAAGGTCGAAGAGGCCCAGGTGATGGTGGAACTCAGACAGCTACTCGACGCTGGACTCCTGGTACCATTGCGCAGCCCTTGGGCCACCCCTCTTCTGCTGGTTCAGAAGAAGGACGGCAGCCACCAGGTGGTGATGGATTATTGACGACTTAACTCCATCACCAAGAAGAACAGTTATCCTCTGCCCCAAATTGGCGATGCCCTCCATCTGCTTGCCAGTTCTCAGTACTTTTTGGCCATAGACCTCACAAAAGGATATTGGCAGGTTGAGCTCACCCCTGAAGACAGAGCCAAGTGCACTCTCATTGCCAACAAGGGGCTATTTGAGCCCACCAGGATGCCCCAAGGCCTCTGTAACGCCCCAGCCACTTTCCAACGTGCCATGGACGGGATCCTTGGGGACTTGAAGCTCTCATGCGTCCTCGTCTACCTGGATGACATTAATGTATTCTCGTGAACCTTTAATGAACATGTCAAGCATCTCAGGGAAGTCTTTGAACGGCTTTGGAAGGCCTCTATCAAGCTCAAATTTTAAAGTGCTCCTTCTTCCAATCCGAGCTAAAGTTTCTAGGACTCAAAGTCTCCAAGCATGGCATCCAGCCTATACTGAACAAAGTTTATGCCATAGAGATAATGTCTCGCCCCCAAAGCTTAAGAGATATACAGGTATTTCTCAGCATGGTGGGCTATTATCGTCAGTTTATCCCCAGTTTGCTGACCTAGATGAGCCACTGTTCTACCTCCTGCAGAATAATGTGCCATTTGAGTGGCAGCCTGAACAGGAACAGGCTTTTAATGCCTTACGGATGGCTCTATGTGCTAAACACATTCTAGTTCACCCATGCTTCAATCAACCCTTTTTGCTGTTCACAGATGCGAGTGACGTCACCATCAGGGCTATCCTAGCCCAACATGATGAAAACCAGGTTGACCATCCCGTGGCCTACTTTAGTAAAATGCTAAGTAAAGCCAAGTGGAACTATAGTGTTATCAAGAGGGAATGTCTAGCCATCTTGCTAGCCATCAAACAATTTTGGACTTATCTCTACAGTACCCACTTTACTATTATTATAGACCATTCCTCGCTCTTATGGCTCCAAAACATGAAAGACCCTGATGGTCAGATATCCAGGTGGTCTTTATGACTACAAAGCTATGATTTCACCATCATCCATCGCGCAGGCATGATTCACTAGAACACTGACGGTCTCTCTCAAATGCTGGTGCTAGCAGTCTTGACCCCTGAGGAGGATCAGCTATATGATCTGATAGGTCAACTTGAGCAATGGAAGTTGGAAACTCGAAGTCCAGGCTGAACTCCGCAGAATGACTTGAGACACTCAAATCAAGGATGGGCTGCTCTACAAGAAGGTCAACAAGAAGTGGCTCCCCTATGTACACCCCCTTCTTGAACCAATGTCATTCTAGAGGGACATTACACTGTGAGACACGGGGCAGTTAAGAAGACTCATGAATAGCTGAAGTCACGATGTTACTGGGACCAAATGGTAGAAACCATCCAAGAGGTCTTGGAGGCATGTATGGCTTGCCAATCCCATGACCAATCCAACCCCCAATTTCAACACTCATTCATTGCTGCTACCAGGCCCCTTAATGTTGTTAGCATCAATGTGGTGGGTCCCCTTCCCACCGGGCTGTATGGCCATAAGTATATTATCCTGGCTGTGGACCACTTAACCAAGTGGGTTGATGCAATTTTGGTTCCCGCTGCCACTGACAAAGCCACAGCTCTTTTCCTAGTTTGATCCATTTTCACCCAGCATGGGTGCCCCCAGACCTTACTTTCGGACAATTATTTGAATTTCACTTCACAGGTAGTACAAGAACTAACTTCACTATTCGGCACTACCCAGAGTTTTGCTGTCCCTTAACACCCATCAACTAATGGGGTGGTAGAACGCGCTAACGGAACTCATATATCCATCTTATGTAAGTTGGCCGCCTCAGATCCTGCTCATTGTCACCACTACCTACCCAGCGCCTTGCTTGCCTACAGGGTGAGCTACCACTGAGTCATCAAGATGTCCCCATTTGAAGCCCTATATTGGTGTGCACCTCAGCTACCAAGTAGCATCCAGCCATTTCTCAAATCCTCCCCACATGAGAACTCCAAATTAACTATGAGGGCCTTAGCTAATGGAATTGTCCAGATTCAAGCCCTAGACACCCAAGGCATTATCACCACTACTGGAAGAGAGACATCCCAACTTAATCTCAGACGACCCTCCTTACCAAATTTTCAATTAGGCGACCTTGTTCTCTTTTATCACCATCGACCTGGAGGCCAACAAAATAAACTAGATGTTCTTTGGTCTGAACCCTATAAAATCATTCATAGGGTGAAGTCCGAGTACTTCATTGCCAACATCAACCAAGGGACTATAGTCAATCAGGTGCATGATCAGTTCCTTCAGCCATAACCCCCCTCTGACAGGATCTTGGGGGAAAGTTGTTATATTTGAGATAACAAACAAAATCGAATTCCCCACTTCCAGATTGGGCCACACCAAATCAGTTCCCAAACCTAACCAAGCTAAATTACTTCAGGATTCTCCTCCCCTATTCCTGAGTCATGTGGGGCGACGTATCCACCAACTCTGTCAGGTGGGCGGCAAATTCCTTTGAGGATGCACATGAGGCGGCCAATCTGGAGGATCAGGAAAGATCCTGAATGGAAGGGGCCCCAACAATCCCTGAGGTACTGAGTCCCCACTTACCCTATATAATATCAATACCTTTTGATATAATAAAGCACTTGGTATTCTAATCCAATTTTCCATTTACTTCTGGCGGCTTTTCTGAATTTTTAGCTTCAAGCCACCTTCAAACCTCAGCGCCAGTCTAGAGAACTGTAACGCTGATAACCACCATATTCAAAATGTGGTCAAGGTTACTTCCAGTTCTCAGCTTATTGGTCAGAGCGGGGATGATGCTCATAAACCAATAATTCTGTACTCATCCCACGTGGTTCTTGCTCACATATCAGAACAGAAATGCCTTGCAGACCTTTAATCCTATTATAAGTGTTGGAGTACCCCCAATGGAAACCAAGGCTTTCTTTGACATGTGATTATCTGACATAAAGGGGTGCATGACCCTATCCAACTTAATAGCTGGAGCTAAATGCATTACAGTAAGTGACATTATACATAATATAGTAATATTCAACCATTTTAGAATAAGCAAAGGTTGAAATAAAGAATATAAATAAAATTTTAATTGAAAATGTTTTGAAATGGCTCAGATTCCTGTCAGACAATCTAGAATGGGTCTAGGTGAGAATTTTGAAGTTTGAGATTCTCAGAATAGGCCCCCAAGGGCCAAGATGTCTGCGGACTCCATAGGAACTTCCCCAAGTTTCCCTCTCTAAATTATTTAAACAAGCTGGCAAAGGTGCTTAAAACAACTTTGTCTTCTAAAGATCCCCTAATAAAGTATAAAAATTTGAAATAATATTTAAGATTTGTAAATCATCTTCCTGAAATATTCGAATTCTTGCACCATGGACGTTGGATGTAACACCCTAGAGCTAAAACTGTATCACTTACCTGGTGCCCCTCCTCAGGGATGAAACCTGATTGGGTATATACAGCGTAGGAATTTCTTTGATAGTGCTGTTCCTCCTAAGATGCCTCTTTAGAAAATGAAGACGCAATTTTGTATATGGTGCTCTATCTTGCTTGGGGCTATGACTTTAACCCAGTTAGCAAACAACGCTCAGCAACCATTAGAAGGCGTTGCCTATCACACAAGTAAGGAATTCAATTTTTGACTATTCATCCAACAACTATATCTGCCTACAAACATTTTCAGTGGTTGAACTCAATTGCCCATTAATTGCATCAACACTGAGAATTGGTCCTGACATTAATTTCAAATAATAATTACTAGGTAAATATTGTTAACAATGATTGGTAATGAGACAGGTATCAGCCAATTCTGATATTAATATAAAGCTGGATAAGCTGGTCATGGAAAATCCAAAACAAGCTAAGATTGATAAAATATATCAAATTTTATTTACTTATATCTAACTTATGATGGTTCATAAATGATGTTTATAACTTCTGTTAATTCAAGTGTTTCATTTTAATCTTTAATAACACAAAAATTGTTCCTATCAAAGATTACCTCCAAAGAGTTCAGAATTCAAGGAAAGGCCCTACAAGTTCTGAGGGACTAGGTGGCAAGTATTGATTTATTTTATTGTTTGCTTAGACACATTCAGTATTATTTTATGCATAAACTGTTTTTTCACAATTAAATTAACTATAGTAATAAGTGGGTGCAATCATGTTTCAAAAATAATCAATTACTAATATGGAATTGTGTACTTTGCAGTGTGAAGCAAATTTACACTATTGCACATGATAAGTTCTTCCTTGGAACTCCCAATTCTTCACTGACCATTGGGCCTATGTCCCTTAATAAAGTCCCAATCCTCCAAATACTGTATAGAAGAGCTACATGATATCCTTTTCCTATGAGTTGTAATATAGTAATCATATGCCAGGAACAACTTCTGAATAATAAAAACTAATCTTTGTAAACAGTGGTAATCTATTGAAATAATAGTGGGATATATTTTTAGCTTACTTTTTAGACATAGAACAAAAGATTTCCTAATTTTGGTAATATAATCAACAGAAAATACAATGGTACATTGGGTATAATGTTACCTATATTTTGAAGGGACACATAAAATGTTGAGAAACAAAGCATATTTATTATGGAATGAGAGAGATAAAAATGGGAGAGCAGACATTACTATGTATATCTAAATGGTTGTATATGATTACCAAAATTACATTCAATTTATTTTAAAAAGTGACCGATGATTAAACAATCTGAGCCAATTCAACAATTGATATAACATAATTGATAGCGGCAGAAAGCCTCAGATGTTACACAGAATGGCTTCAACTTATTTAACTAGGAGTCATATATCTTTACTAAAGTGGACAAGTCCTATGAAACAAAAATAAATTACCTATATAAAATAGACACTTTCCCAAGAAGAACATTTTTTAGTTAAAATCTCACATAAGTTAAGACATATTTCTTATAGAAAAAGTAAACGAGGCGGGTCAACCTTGGGACAAATATACCATGCCAAGCTTTCTATCGTGTGCTAGTTTGGAACTTGTTTCAATCAAAACCCAACCCATAGTGGAGCAGGAACCACCTCACTATTTTTTAGTAAAAAACCATACTTTACTAAAATAAATTAAATGGAATGTAAAAGGGGTGCAGAATACAGGCGATTCAGCCAATGATAAAAGACTGGGAGTTTGGGCTGCTAGAGTTCTAGCACCTCTGACCATTGCTGATTGGCGATTGCCATCGCTAGCCATGGTTCTAGAATTGGTGGGCTTACAGGCCATTTGATTCTTAGTCAATTAGTTGCCTCATTGTGTATGACGAGCAATCCAGTGGGGAAAGCCATTTGTGCAGCTTTATAACACCAGGGGATTAAGCGCAAGAACTTTGAGATCTATCAGAGCACATTGAAGATAATCCAAAATGGTCTTCAATACCAAACTCTTGTGGTGGGGGCGCTCATTGCTCAAACTCTTGGCAACGAGTGCACAATGAATCACCCATACACAATAATGGTAGATGAAGGCTCATAGTTGGATCAGAGCCATTCTCAAAATTTTCTTGAAAATAGATCCTGTGATGGATGTATTTCCATCAGCGAATGTTCTCCTGATAGGATGTGTTGCATTGTGGACCAGTATTTTTTGAACATGGCGCATTCATAATATAAGTGGGTGATATCTGCTTCCAGTTCAGCGAATATGGGGCACTCCTTGTGTGAGTAATCCAGCCTGCTGTGCTTGCCCAATTTGAATGCATGGTTTAGGATCTGCCAGGTCACTGACAGGTGCTTGGCCATTACCAAACAGTAGTTTAGCCCAAAATCAACTTCTTCATCGGGTAGTTGGTGTCATGGCCTTCAGTGGCCCAGTCATTTAGGATTCGTGGCCAAGTGGGTGGGTTGTGCTTGGGTTTCAGGAGCAGATCCCCACATTCAATTAGTGTCAATTTGTACCTTATTTTGATCAACTTGGTAGCATATTTGTCAGCAATTTGGTTATGCTCCTCCCAGCTTATTGCAGAAATCATTGCAGAATTACAGGCCTCGACGTCCCTTTGGATTTGGTTGGCGTACCAGTTTGACCACTCAAGTGACCATCCGCCCTGGCACAAAGCCTGATTGCATAGTCGCCAGTAGTGTGGGGTACCCTTTTGGGAGGGTATTCATGGGTGGTATGCCATCCATTCACATATTGAGTGGGGAGAGACTGGCTCTTGGAGACCTTGGGCTCTTGCCCAGTTCACGCCCCATGCTATGTTCAGGCAACACATGTGCATTTGCGTTAGTTTAAGGAATGACTTTGCCCAGATCCACTGAGTGTGGGATTTGAAGTCCAGGAGCCCATGCCTCCTTTGTTCTTTGGTTTTGACAGGGTTTCCAGCACTATCGGTGCCACCTTCACCTTGAACCACAGGAAGGTGTAGAGTATCGTCCTGATTTTCTTCTCTATGTTTGGGCTCATTGGCAGCACATGGGTGACATGCCACAACTTTGAGAAGATGAAGACATTGATTGCCTGCACTTTTTCTTTGAGGCATAGTCTGGCATTCTTCCAGCATGCCATTCAGATCAATAAGCTTGACAATACCTCTTTTTTGGTTTCCAGTACCATGGGTCCCTTATCAGCGAATAGTATCCTGAGGTATCAGATCATCTGGGAGTTCATGATTGGCATTGTGTCATTCAGTGGGATGAAGTTCAGGGCGCCAATCCTCATTACTGAGGTTTTTGCCAAGTTGACTTTTGCGTTTGAAGCTAGCTGGTATAGGTCTAGTAGTTACTTGGCGCCTTGGAGGTCAGTCAGTGAGCTTATGCCTACTACCATGTCATTGGTATATGCCATCATTTTCAGTGGCATTTGGTTTAGGTGGTCTAGGCCCTGGAGCTTTATGTCCGCTGCTGCCAACAAAATGTTGGCTGCAAAATTAAACAGTATTGGTGACGTGGGTTGTGGAACCACCCCACTATGATACTAATCCTCAACATATTTCTTATAAAATTTAACATTTTGTGGTTTTATTGCTCAATGGATTAGATATATTTTCCAATTTCTGAAGATACACACAACAAATAATATAAATTAATTGATGATTATATTTTACAATATCTTTTTAATAGAAACTTGTGATAAAAAATGCACAATGGATTACTATAATTTACCACCATGATAGTATCTGTTAAAGTGGTAGCATTTCATATATATCATGAAAATTTAATACATGAGCAGAAATTGCTGCAGTTAGGAAGCATCCTGGAGTAAAAAAGGTTATAATGCACAAATGAGAGATTTTTAAATATTCTCAGAAGGAATAAATTCCGGTGACAAGTTTAAGATCTGGGCATATCCAAATAAAGTAGAATCACATAACATGTGTGCAGATTATAAATGATATATTGTTATATAAGAGTTTTTTTCAAGACATATTGGCCTACAAAAATTAATAAAGAACTACTTTGTTTTTAGTTTAATTAGTTGTGAGATAAACTAGCTGTCAATAGTTGCAAGTACTAGTTGTCAGATGAAATATTTGGGTAATGCTGGCTTTTTCTTCCTGCTAGGTATGTAAGCTAAATGATAGAAAATAAATGAAAGTGTTGGTTGCATCAAGTCATCTGTATGATATCTAATATGTTGGCTACCAAATACATATAAATGATTGTTAAATAAACAAAAAGAAAAGTAAATATATTGCTCTTATCTTATATCATTAGTTAAAAGTCAAAATTAATACATTGATATATTTTACACAGTGCAAGAATAAATCAAATACAAATGTTATACATAATTGTTTATATTATTATCTAAAGTGGTTAATGTCATTAAGTAGCTGTAGTAACAAAACTTTCTTATATAAAACAAGAGATAGTCTATTATATTTCTCTATATATGATATAGAATTCAAGATTACTATATTATACTAATTTAAATTTCAATTAGATAATGGAATTATAGTTCTAAGCTTATAAACTGTTATTTTGTAACATTTTTAATTATATCAAGTATGCACATGACCTTTTTTGGATAATTGTAACTATTTTGAGTTAGAGAGATAGTTGTCTGAAACAGGGGTTGTAGCTCAATTGGTAGAGCGCCCGCTTTGCATGCGGGAGGCACGGGGATCGAAACCCTGCAATTCCATTTTTTATTCTTTTTTCATAATTTTATTGTATAGTTTTAGGATTTACTTGAGCTTGCTGGTGCTTTTTTGCCTAAATTCTAACAATTAAGGGTTGAAGAAAACTTATTTTAAAACCAATCAAATACTAATATTATCAAAAACTAAGGGTGTTTATATAATTTTATTAGTTGCAATCAAGGGATAAAGGAACCTAATAAGTCAATAGTAGTATTCAAAATGTCAAAGCCCAAAGTTCAGATTGCTTAGTAAATTCTGATTTAGGTTATATGAGCTATCAACCTAAAATATCTCAAACTTGCCTCTTTTGGATGGAATGGCCAATTGAGGGTTGGGAGCAGGAAGGACTGGTCCATTAGGTAATAAATATATATATTTGACCTAATCGTTGGGCTATAAAATTTTTGCATTTGGTTGGACTTCCTCTGACCCTATAAAAGGGGCCAGTTTCCGTGGTGTAGGCTGTATTAAAATAGAAGATGACTTTGGAGGATCCTCCAATGAACTCCTTGAATTTGCCTGACAATTCAGTGCAACCCAACAGCTAAACTCATTTTGTTTGCCTGATTATTATTAGAAGTGTTACCCTAATTTGAGGGTTTCACTGGGAATCAACCAGAGTCTTTTAGCTGATTTTTTCATCATTTACCTCTGAACCGCTCTTCTTTAATGCATCAGACTTGTAATTGTCTGACATTTATATCTACTTAAAAATTAGGCTTGATTACCAATTAGTTAATGTTTTGTGGTGTATAAATTTTGAAATCCTTATCAGCAAAAGCACTATCTATACTTTAAGCAATTGTTAAATGAGATGTTATATTAAAGGTTTGTTTGTATTCAATATATATACTAGCATCCAGATATCCATGCTTTAATATGGTGTTTTATAATTTATCAGATGACCTGGACTTAATATTTTCAATTTTAGGCTATAGAAAAGCTGTGTTACTCACCGTTGCTTGGGTTTATTCATAAGCTCACACTGATGTAACCTATAAGCTGTGGTAGTGCTACTCTCAATCCACTTGGACTTACAGCTTTGCTGTTGCTCTTGGCTGGTGAGCTGATTATCCTAACTTTACTTTATCTACCTAAAACTCTAATAATGATCTTAATTTAGTCATGGGTGAGCAATTTAGTGAATTGTTTGATAATATTCACCAATTTTTTACCCACTTGCCCAAATAGATTGACCCTATAAATCTCAAAGGTTTCAGATGTTAGTCAGTCAGTATGTCAGTTAATGTGTTTTATTAAGTAAATGACTAGTAGGTAGCTGCAGCTTCACCCACATTTAATTTACCCACTAGTTACTATATTCTTGTTTATTTGAGGTAAGATGATAGTTATATATTGTTTTATTCAAGGCAAGCTGACCAGGGGATGGACATTATTGGAAGAGAGAAAGAAAGAAAATATTGACATGAAGCCTGAACAGGGTTAAACACCATTGAATAAAGTTTTTCACCTCCAGATTAGGTCTCAGATTTTTCTGGTTACATAATGGGTAAGGTTTTCATGTCATTAGACCTACTAACCACCGTTAAGCTTCCTTCAGCTGGCACCCCAATTGATGTGCAAAGGGTGATAATCAAACCTGCAAACTCCAGTTTGATAGCCATATGCCCTACCAACTTGCCTTCCACCCCCCAATAGCTACTATATTTATATATAGAAAAGATTAGTTAATTTATTCAGCGTTGTTTGTGTTCATATATATTTTAGATTTTGATATTATATCCTTTTACATCATGAGCCTAAGAGGCCAATGTCATTAATATCATTGAAGAGCAGTTATTTTTAACTGACTTTGAAAAAAGAGGAGGTTCTCAGATTTGACCTATATATATTATTTTTTCTATGTTTTTATGTGCATTACTCTGAAACTAAAGGACTTTTTAGATGATCTTTTAAGAAAAGAGAAAACCACTCCACCAAAAAAGGCACTAAAAGTATAAAATAATCAAGAAAATATGAATACTCAATAAAACCCTTTTTGAAGTCAGCGTCATATTTTAAACTAACTTATTATAGTTACTTATAGTATATATTCAGCAATATATATTCTATGGTGCTTATAGGTTACACTTAAACCTAATCCAATATAAGCTCTTATTTGTAAATGTGAGAAAAATTCTATATGTCAGGTTGGAATATGGACTGAAACTAAAATGTAAGTCCTGGGGACCAGCCCTTGCAACTGGATAGGGATCAGCACCCCTTCCAGACGAAAAGGGGCCCCAAGGCTCCAGTGGACCCTCTGTCACAGCTGGGCGACCTAGCCCATGTGATAGATGAGCGCTGGGTGACAGCTTTCCCACCCAAAGATATCCCAATCCCACCTCTTCCCCCTCTTCAATCCTGGTAAGTTTGATAGAAGGGGTCTGCAGGGAGATTGCACACATCAGGGGGCATGGAGAGGCCCCTGGGACCACCCACTCCCCAGGCAAACCATGTCCAAAATTTGGGAAAATGGCAATTTCCAACATTGGAGCCCAGCTGGCAATTTCCAGACTGGGGGAGCCAGTCTGGACTGGCCTGCTTTGGAAACCAGATTGGAATACAGCTCAGATTGCAAACCCAGTCCCAAATGACTCAGATCATCTGCCCCAACGCTCTGAAATGGATCCAGGGAGTTCAGATCACATGAGTAGCCCAATCAAGGGATTGTTTCAAATTGCAAATAATCTGATCCAAGGACCCCTGCCTCCTGGGACAAATCTGGACCACCCAAGCCATGCAAACAGGCTGACTCAAGTCACCAGGACCCAGATCAGTAGTATCAACTTGGTTTGGCCCCAAGAATTTGGAAAAATTTGCAAAAAACTTTTCTAAGCTTTTGCCAGAATTGGGAGCAGCCTTCTACCCCCCTCTGAGCCAGCCAACCAAATCCCTTCCCCAACCCCCAAATGACCAATCCCTCAATACCTCCCCATGCATATAGCCCAGTTTAAAAGGCAACTGCCCCAGCTGAGGGTAGTTGTCAGTTCATTCTTTTTCCTTTCATTGAATAAAATCTGAATTATCCACCTAGTTTGCCATGGCCTCCATCTACCTTTTTAAAAAATTATAAAAATTTCTGCCGATTGATCTGATGAAGTGTGCCATCACCCAAATCCTCCTGCCAATGTTTGCTGACTGGATTATCTGGTCACTTGATCCTGCCATGCAGCAGCAGATCATAAATGCAATAATCTGCCTTCCCCCAATGACAAACCCACTGCTTCATTCATTTTCACACATCCATTTAACAGAGGCCCTTCCATCCATTCAGTCACTGAGTCCACCAAAACTGCTCCCCAGTTAGAGCAGCCCCCAGGCGTCCCTGCCCCGCCACCGCATGGGTTCAGCTTCCATAGCCACCTCTGCTGCCGCTGGCCCAGTCCACCAGTGGGACCTAGAGCGCCCCCTCCAGGGGAAGCTCAGTCCCAGCCCCTCTCATGGGGTTTGCCATACCTCCGCTCATATTTACAATAACATGGCGGCCTCTGTGCCATCCCTCGCTGGTGCGCAAGCCCCCTATCTGAATCTGAAGGCCAGCAACTGCAAACCCTGGAGGAGTCATCATCCTCCCTGCCTCTCCCGCCCTGGGGGTTGCCCCTGAAAGACTTGCGGTTGCCCCCAACGCAACCATCTGGTTTGCCTTGGGGGCCTTTGGTATGTTACTGAACTTTTGCTTTCCTCACGTCTCCCATAGAACCCCACTTCTATTAGTCACTCAGACCGCTATGCCTTTGGCATTCTGGGGCCTCCACTGGGTGCTCGCGCACCCCAACTGGGAGCCCAGTCTAGTTCTTCTTAGCTGAATCCATGACATAATGAACTGACCACTAATCTCAGCCTTCTCCACCCTCCTCGCTGGGATGGGCGATGCGCTGGCCTACGCCCTCACTCTGAACGTGCTCTCCCTCTGTGACCTGGCCTTCTCCTGCTGGGCGGTGGCCTCATTCATCTGGGCCTGCCGCCAGGCTCTGCTGAATTGGTCCCCACCCCATCCAAGCACCAATGGAGAGCGCCACCCCATCAGTGAATGCTATAGGGTTGGGGGTTCCCCCTGTCCCTTCTGATGAGGTGGCTGATCAAATCCTGGGCGTCCTGGCAGAGCTCCAGGTGCGCCTCACTGCTGATGGTGGGAAATCCCCTGCTTCCCTCTGATGCACAGCAGAGTGTGGCCCTCCTCAACGCCCTGGATGGGGATGCCTGCCATTGGGTCAGGGGAGTGCTCCGCTCTGCTGCCAAGCTGGGCAACCCCACCCCCTTGTTGGCGTTGGTCACCTCAGCGGTCCAGGCCCCTGAGTCAAGACTGGCGCGCCTCCTCCGCTTGTTTACTTTGGGACAGACAGCCATGGACCTACCCTCCCTGATTGAGGCCTTCACAGTCCTGGCTCCAACTGTGCCCATCCCTGTTGAGATTGCTGTCTCCACATTCTGCGCTGCCCTGGACCCCACTGTGGCAGCCCACACAGCTTGGGACCCTCTCCCTGGATCCTTAGAGGTCACGTTCTCTGTGGCCCATGCAATTGGGGCCAGGCCCTTGCACAACCCCACATGTCCCATCACTGCCCCAAGGCACCCCATACCACACCTCCCCCTGCCAGTGGTCACAGCCAAGGGAAGCGCCCCCCTGGTCTAGCTGCCCTCTGCTCCCCCTCGGTGGCCACCTCAGGTACCTCCCCCCAGGGGAACCCCTGCCTATGGTACTGCCAGCCCCCAGCCCAGATCAGGAGGCTGGATCGTTGGGCCCCCAGTGTTCAGAGTCTGCTCAGTGTGGTGAAATCATCCCTCCAGGGTGACCCCTCCTCCCCCCTGAAGAGAGTGGAGCGGGTGTACATATTAACCCTCATCTACCCATGTGGGACAAGGAAGTGGTAGAGACCCCAGATCAGCCGCACCCCACCCTTGCGCCCCCAGGCCAGTCTCTCCTGATGTTGGGTCATGGCCCCTCCTCTGGTGCCCTTTCTCTGGCTCACCCCAATAAAGAGGACCAAGCATACTTCTTGTTTCCCATTTCCTTTCCCTCAGAGTCAGGGGAAATCACAGTGCAAGCCCTTCTTGACACCGGAGCGGCAGGTAACTTTATCAACCTTGGCGTGGCACAGTCCTTGGACCTAACGATGGAGGAAGCTTCATCCATCCTGGGCGCCTCATCAGAGTCCATGATGTCCCACCGCATCTGACATCCATTGCACTTCTCAGTTCATGACTTTGGATTCACTGACCACTTCTCAGCGGTACAGGACTTGCTCTACCCTGTAATTTTGGGGGTGGGCTGGTGGCGCCGCCAACAAGTTCATATCAATCTTGCAACCAACTCCTTGTTGTTCAAAAACCTCAAGTTGAGTGGTGAGTTTCCCTTGCTAAAGACCCTTCCCCAGGGCACATCCCTTGGTTCCATCTCCCCACCGGACCCCATCCTAGTTGACCTCCCTCCAGACTTTCCCTCCTTCCTAGCCCCATATAAGGCCATCTTCGACATGTCACTGGCATCCAAGCTCCCTTCACACTCCAAATATGACTTGACATTCCAGCTGACAGTTGACCTAGTCAAGATCAACTGCCCCCTCTACCCCTATACAGAGGAAGAGGATAGGGCTCTCAGCAGTTGGCTGGACGACATGCTAGAGAAGGGGTGGCTCATCAAGAAGTCTTCCCCAATCGCCTCCCCCATAGTTTTCGCCAGGAAAGCAGATGGGTCCCTGCGCCCCTGCATCAACTATGGTCACCTCAACAACATTACCATCCCTGACCCATACCCCTTACCCTTAGAGCAGAGCATCGCCCAGGCCATTGCCAAGTCTCACATCTTCTCAAAGTTGGACCTGGTGAACGCCTTCAATCAGGTGAGGGTGGCGAGGGGACAGGAGTGGCTCACAGCCATCCACACTCGCTGGGGCTTTTCCAGTTCAGAGTGATGCCGTTTGGCTTGAAGAATGCGCCAGCCACCTTCCAGCGCCTCATTGATGATGTGTTGGGGGACTTGCGTTTCTCATGTGTGGTGGCCTATATTGACGACATTTTGGTCCATTCCCCCACCCCTGAACAACACGCCAGGGACCTCAAAGCAGTAGTGGCAGCCCTCCACAAGGCAGGGCTATTCGTTAAACCCTCCAAGTGCGAATTCTTCAGGGACGAGGTTACCTTCCTAGGGAATCTTGTCCTGAAGGATGGGTATGCCGTCCCCCCTGCAAGCTGGAGGCTATTCAGTCTTGGCCTACCCCAACCACTCAAAAACAGCTTCGCAGCTTTCTTGGCACCATCACCTTTTTGAAGAAATTTTCCCCCGCTCTTGCCCAACTGGCAGCACCCCTGCACCCCCTCACCAGGAAGAACGCCCCCTTTAAATGGTCCCCCAAGTGCCAGCAGGCCTTTGAGGCTATCAAGGAGGTGTTTCTCACAGCCCCTGTCCTGCAGCATGCTGACATGTCCCACCCCTTCATAGTAGCCTGCGATGCCTTGTCAGTGGCAGTGGGTGCCATGCTGCTACAGGAGCACAAGGGAGCTGAGCACCCAGTGGCCTATTACTCCCAGAAGTTTACTGCAACAGAGCAAGCGTGGCTGATATATGATAAGGAGCTAGCGGCGGTGGCGTGGTCACTCACCCACTGGTGATATCTCCTGCAGGGCGCCCTGCACAAAATTACCATTTGGATGGACCATAAGGCCCTGCTCTACTACCGCAAACCTCAGAAGCTAGGACACCAGGCAAACTCACACATATCAAGACCTCTGTGGGTTCCATTTTAAGTACAAATTCATCAAAGGTCCCCTGAACGTCTTGCCGGACATGCTCAGCTGTAACCCCTCCCTGTTCCCCAACGGGGAGGAGGACCCATTAGACCTTATGATGGTAGTGCCCCCTCCCAAATCCTCTCATTGGCCCCCCTACTGTATCCTTCGCTGATGTAGACCCTGACACTCCGCTCCTCCCACATGTCCTCGCTTCCCAAACCTGCTGCCCTGAAGGAATCGAGCTCCTTGCTGACTTAGAGTCCATGCGCCACAAGAGAACTCCATATACCTTGCAGGATGGAACAATCTGGTTCCATGATCAGGGTTTGGGTTCCTCCTTCCCTACGCAGCCATGTCATTGAGGAACACCACGTCCCCCAGACCGTCAGCCACCCCAGTATCAAAAAGTGTGCAGATCTCATAAAGAGAACCTATAATTGGCCTGGGTCCTCAAAGGACATTCCCAATTGGATCTCTCATTGTGTCACCTGCGCCTGAGGCAAAATCAGATCGTTCTGGGAAGAAGGGACTGTTACACCCCTTGCAGCAGGCTGAGGGGCCATGGACCTCAGTCTCAGTGGACTTCATCGTGGAGCTCCCACCCTCCTGTGGCTCTGATGCAATAATGGTAGTCATAGACTGATTTACCAAGTTTGCACTCTTCATCCCCTGCCTCTCTTCTATTACTGCAGTGGAGACCGCAAATTTATTTGTCAACCATGTCTTTGCCATGTTTGGTCTCCCCAAGGAGATAGTGAGTGACAGGGGACCCCAGTTCACAGCCCAGTTCTGGGAAGAGTTGTTGACCCTCCTTCACATCAAGCCCTGTAGATCCACTGCCTACCACCCCAGTCTGATGGGCAGACCGAGCGGGTGAACCAGGTACTGGAGCAGTACTTGCGCTGCTATGCGACAGCCTTGCAAGACACCTGGGCCAAGGACCTACCCCTAGCACAGTTCATGTACAACAACTCCCTCCATTCCTCAACCAGCTTCTCTCCCTTTGAGGCCACTCTGGGGTATAACCCCTCTTTCCAGATTGGTCCCCAACTCTCCTCAGCAGTTCCCGCCGCCATGGACCATGTAAGCTCTCTCTGCAAGATGCACAACCTGGTTCATGAACACTTGACAAAGTCCATTGAGGACTACAAGAAGTTCGCTGATTGGAAGCATCTTCCGGGGCATGAGATCATGGTTGGTTCCCTTGTCATGTTAGATACCTGCAACCTTCCCCTGAAAGCCCCCACCCACAAGCTTGAGCCAAATGCTCAGGACCCTTCAAGGTCAAGAAGGACTTAGGCAATGGAGCCTACCACCTGAGACTGCCCATGCACTGGAAGCAGCACAATGTCTTCCACACCTCCCTCCTAACCCCCTTTAAAGGGAAAGGCCAAAATACCCCGAGCCAATCATCATTGGGGAATCCCAGGAAGTGGAGGTGGAGGCCATTGTAGCTTCCTGAAGGTCCCGCCAATCCATTCAGTATTTGATCGCCTGGAAAGGTTACCCCTCATATGAGAACAGCTGGGTGAACACGCAAGATTGTACAAACTGCAAGGACCTGATAGAGGAATTCCACGCCTCCCACCTGACAGCCCCGCTCCCTCCCCAGAAGATTGCGGCCATTCTGGCCATAAAGTTACCAGAGCGCCACAAGAACTATGCTTTGGTCCATGCCCCCAGGGGTGGAATCCTCTCTGTCAAAAAAGGAAAGGGTAGTGTAAGTCCTGGGGGACCAGCCCTTGCAACTGGATAGGATCAGCACTCCTTCTGAATGAAAAGGGGCCCCAAGGCTCCAGTGGACCCTTTGTCACAGCTGGGCGACCTAGCCCATGTGATAGATGAGCGCTGGGTGATGGCTTTCCCACCCAAAGATGTCCCACTCCCACATCTTCCCCCTCTTCAATCCTGCTAAGTTTGATAGAAGGGGTCTGCAGGGAGATTGTGCACATCAGGGGGCATGAAGAGAGGCCCCTGGGACTACCCACTCCCCAGGCAAACCATGTTCAAAATTTGGGAAAAAGGCAATTCCCAACATCAGATCCTGGCTGGCAATTTTTGGACTGGGGGAGCCAGTCCAGACTGGCCTGCTTTGGAAACCAGATTGGAATATAGTTCAGATTGCAAACCTGGTCCCAAATGACTCAGATCATCTGCCCCAACGCTCTGAAATGGATCCAGGGAGTTCAGATTGTATGAGTAGCCCAATCGAGGGATCAGCTCAAATCACAAATAATCTGATCTAAGGACCCCTGCCTCCCAGGACAAATCTGGACCACCTAAGCCATGTGAACAGGGTGACTCAAGTCACCAGGACCTTGTTCAGTAGTATCAACTTGGTTTGGCCCCAAGAATTTGGAAAAATTTGCAAAAATTTTCTAAGCTTTTGCCAGAATTAAGAGCAGCCTTCTACCCCCTCCGAGCCAGCCAACTAAATCCCTTCCCCAACCTCCAAATGACTAATCCCTCAATACCTCCCCATGCATATAGCCCAGTTTAAAAGGCAACTGCTCCCAGCTGAGGGTAGTTGTCAGTTCATTCTTTTCCCTTTCATTAATTAAAATCTGAATTATCCATCTAGTTTGCCGCGGCCTCCATGTCTACCCTTCAAAATTTATAAAAATTCCACCAATCAATCCAACAAAGTGCGTCATTGCCAAATCCTCCTGCCAATGTTTGCTGACTGGATTATCCAGTTGCTCAATCCTACCACGCAGCAGCGGATTGTAAATGCAATAATCCGCCTTGCCCCCAACAACAAACCTGCTGCTTATTCATTTTCATGCATCCGTTTAATGGAGGCCCTTCCATGTCCACTCAGTCTCCAAGTCCAGCAAAACTGCTCCCCAGTTAGAGCAGCCCCCATGCGTCCCTGCCCCACCGCACATGGGTTTGGCTTCCATAGCCGCCTCTGCTGCCACTGAACCAGTCCACCAGCGGGACCTAGAGCGCCCCCTCCAGGGGAAGCTCAGTCCCAGCCCCTCTCATGGGGTTTGCCATACCTCCGCTCATATTTACAATAATGTGGCGACCTCTGTGCCATCCCTTGCTGGCGTGCAAGCCCCCTATCCAAATCTGAAGGCCAGCAACTGTGAACCCTGGAGGAGTCATCATCCTCCCTGCCTCTCCCACCCTTGGGGGTTGCCCCTGCAAGACTCACGGTTGCCCCCAATGCAACCATCTGGTTTGTCTTGGGGGCCTTCGGTACATTACTGTACTTTTGTTTTCCTCACATCTCCCATAGAACCCCACTTCTATTAGTCACTCAGACCGCTATGACATTGGTATTCTGGGGCTTCACTGGGTGCTCACGCACCCCAACTGGGAGCCCAGTCTAGTTCTTCTTAGCTGAATCCATGACAGGACTAGTAGTGCTGACCACTCCCTAAATGCTTGACTCAGCATCTAATCCATGGGGATCTCTTGCTTATTAGGGTTTTCAGTAACAAATAACTTGAAAATGAGAAGGGGGTGGAAGGCGAGTTGGTAAGGGCACACGGCTACCAACCTGAAGGTTGTGGGTTCAATTCCTGCCCTTTGCACATCGATTGGGGTGCCAGCCAAAGGAAGCTATTGGTGGTTAGTAGGTTTAATAACACGAAAACCTTACCCATGACGTAACCAGAAAATTTGAGTCCCAATATGGAAGTGGAAAACTTTCTTTGACGGAGTTGACCCTGTTAAGGTTTCATGTCATTTTTTTCTTTTGGTAATGCCTGTCCCCTGGTTGGCTTGCCTCAGTTAAATAAAAATGAATAAAATAACTTGAAAAAGAGAAGTTTAGGAAAATGTAGATCTTTATTTAGATAAAAAGGTGGGGATTTTATAGCTAATCAGCCCACCCAACCTAACTTTCATATGATCTGGGGTTATATTGGATTCTGGGGGGAGGATACTCAGTGGTAGAATGGACCCTCTACCACTGCCTCCCTGAGTTTGATCCCAGCTGATGAACTTTGGGTAGGGGATAATTATGAATGTGTTGGCGTTGTACACCAATGCTCCAAACCAAGATAGCAAATAGCAAAGGCAGTCCATGGAGTTCCTGGCCTATCATATGCCATGCATGGATATTTTCCAGGTTTCATCCTCATTTCCCATTCATCGATTTCCCTTTAATTGGTGTGGCATCATCCCCAGTTGGCCCACTTTAATTAAAATTATATATTGCATTCTGGGGTAACACGGGGCATAATACATTGGTAAGGCTCCAACCTTAGCCATCTTTAGCATAACTAGCCAGAAACTCATGAAATATCATTAGTGTAACTCACTGGCAACTCAAAATATATCCCAGGAATCCTCAGCATTGTCTGCAAATAACCCTAGCATGAAAATCCTCAGCAACGTTGTATGGTAATCATAAATACAAAATCATGGCATTGTCCTCTGAAATCCTTATTAGATATTAGTTGTAGATTGACCTTCAGCATCAGTTGCCAGTAAATCCTATTAAATCAAATTAATTGAAGAATGATTCTTGGCATTAGTCACTGGTAAATACTATTAAATCAAATTAGTTGTAGATTGTCCTTGGCATTAGACACTGGTAAATATTATGAAAATCAATGATGTATTGAAGTAGCTCAACCCAATTGGTTGGAGAGCATGACTTGAAGCTGCACCATTAAATTATCCTTAAAAATCTATTAACAATCTATCCAGATGCTCTGGAAATCATTAGATATTGAGAACTCATTTTGATGAGCTAAATCAAGACTAAAACAGCCAAAGGTAGAAGCAGGTTTAATTGAGTAAATCATGTGAATTGATTGACTGTTGTAATTAACCGCTGAGATCCACTGAACTCTCATAAGTTGAACAAGGTTAAGTTGTCAAGGGTGCATGACATAATTAACTCAAAACGCTGGTAATAACTGAACTAAAAAGTTGAACCAGCTGAATTTAGTTGGCAAGGGTGCCCAACATAAGGTGATCTCTTGAATTCATTAAATTGAGTAAAGTCAAAACCCTTAAATTAGATAAATTAATTGGCATTGATGCCTCATTAATAAATCATAATAACTGCTATCAAAAAGGACCAAAATCTGGTTAACAATCTCAACAGCCATTAATCTGTTTCCAAAAACAACGTATTTTTAAAAGTGGTTCTCTTTCCCCAAATTTTAATTTTAAAAATTACTATCTCTACAGATTATTTTTTAAAACCTCACTATTTCTATATAAAAATAAAAATCATTGTATATATAACATATGTGGTATCTCATAAACAAAGATACTAATAGTTCATTTTACTAAATTTTAGTTGATTTTATTGGTCAATCTATGCTAAATTTACTGATTAACATTTATAAGATCCACTCTATTATTTTTAGTCGATTTTATTGGTCAATCTATGCTAAATATACTGATTGCTATCTACAATAATTGATTTTATTTTATAAAGTTAATTTGTTGGTCAAATTATGCAAAAACAATAGGCATCTATAATAAATTTAAGCTCATCATGCTATGATCTCATATATGCTTAATTTTGAACATACCCTCTAGCATAGGACATATATCATATTATAAAAAATTTGAAGCTATCACTTCACCAATGATGAAATTAAGTTTATCCAGCGATGAGCTTATTGGATTTTGGCTGGGGAGATGCTTGCTGGTGCTTTTTTCCCTAAAATCCAAAAAATAGGGGAATGAAACTAAAATTAGTAAAATAAATAACATAAAAACTAGAATGTTGTTGTTTTTATATGTTTATTAATCCTCGTGGGAGGTAAGAAATGAGCCCCCTAAATAAGTTAATAAATAGTATTTAAGTTGGCAAGGCTCAAAGTTTAGATGGATTAGTAAAATCCAAATTAGGAAATATGGTGATTTGATCTATCAGATCTCAGAAAAGTCGCCTTGTTTTGATGAAACAACCAATGGAAAGTCAATTCTTGGTAGGATAGGACCATGAGATAAAGATTTTATTTAATTTTACCCAATCAGTGGGCATAGAAATACTTTTACCTTTCAATACCTCTTCTGACTATATAAAATGGGCCAGCCTCTGCAGGGTAGGTTGCACTAAATTAGTGGTGGCCTGGGGAGGAGCCTTAAATGGGCTCTCCTGAATTTGCCGCATAGTTGGCGCAATTAAATTACCTGACTTTTGGGTATTAGGCCAAAGATTATTACTAAATTTATTGCCCAATTTAGAGGATTCCACAAATAATTGGCCAGGGTCTTTAGGCCGATTTTGTCTGAATATGAGCTGAAGCACTCTTACTACAATATTGGACTCATAATTGTCTGACATTACCCCCTTCAAGAGTGTTAGGGGAAGAGTAAGGGCGCAAGAATTAGCCATGGACACGGTTAATGGTAACTCTGGTAGCCAGGGATTTTATAGAGTACTCATCCCCTCGCTTATATGTGATGACAAAAGGGCATTCCAAGATAGACCCAAGCTTCTCACTTCTGGGAGTGATACAATTATGGTGGTATAGCACCAAGTCTGACATTTGGAAGGTAGGTAGAGGAGGCCAGAGCTTATTAGCTGCTTGACCCTCTTTAGTGACCATCTTTGCCAAGTTGGTCATCACTTATGATTGCAACTGGATGATGTGCTGGGCTAACTTCTTCATAGCTTGCTCAAGATCAGTCTTATCAGTGAAAATATCTTTTGCTAGTAAAGTTGGAACCCTGGGTTCTCGCCCATACAATATTTAGAATGCTGACATTTTATGGATCCAGTGTTAGCTGATATGGTAAGCCATGAGAGCACTGGGTAAGTAAAGATCCCAGTGAAGAGGGTCAGAAGTGGCCAAATTTGCGCAAAATAGAGACCAGTGTCCCTGTAAGGAGAGTGTTTAAAACCCTCCTGATCCCAGAGTGGTAGTGCACGGTGCACAAGACCAACGCCAGGGAACTAGTCATTAATAATAAAGTTAATAGAGCCCTGCAGAGGTTGCTTGAGCTGTAATAACTTAGGGTGAGGGTGGTTAGCAGTAGATAGATCAACCAAAACTGAACTAACAACAAGGCTGAAGTGAAACTTTTCTTTCTTGTTGCAAACACTTTTACAACCCATTCAATTCAAGACTAAATCTAGTTTGATAATCTCATAGAGGGGATTAGTCTGCGCCCATGTCAGGGAGCAGTTGGGCAAGCAAGGCAAGAGGAGCAGGCGGAAGGCCCGCGGCCTCTAATGTTCGAAAACGCCCCGGAGATTCTGGCGGAATAGAAAAAAATCTAAAAAAACCGGTGGTCACAATTTCCCCAGAGATACTCGTGTGGCAAGCACGATGCAACCAGTACATCAATATGCCACATTCCCAGCTACTTTTGTCGGTGGAATTCAGAGTCCATGTGTATCTGGACATCCAAAAAACGGCCCTATGGGAAAAATTTTGTGAAGATGTACACAAAATTTTCCCGACCGCGGTGTATGTTGCACCTCACTCCATGTCGCGCGGTTGGCTGGACCTAGGTTTTGAAAGCAAAATAGCAGCAGACAAGGCTGCAGTGGTGCGCGTAGTAGTCAACCTCCCCAAAGGGCAATGGGTCATCAAAACTAAATGCACCAGATGGACAAAATCAAACCAAATTTTCCTCACGTTTGACTTTTTGCCTACTATGGTAAAACGTGACATTTTGGAGCAACACCTGAAAGATGGTCTCGCCATATATGGCGAAATACAATCTTTTGAAATGCAACGTTTCATGCTGATGCCACACCTGTGCACCGGCAAAGCCATCGCAGTTCTGACCCCAACTGAGGAGATCACAAAGGAACTAACCCAGATCCCGCACTCCACCTTTATTGACATCGCAGGGCACACCACCCACCCATTCCGGGTAACCATGGACAGCGCGCCCCCCATTTGCACCCACTGTGATGCGTTCAGCCATAAGGCACATGCGTGCCCCATTAAAGAGGGCGTTACATTCCAAGAGCACCCCTCAGCGGCCATGGCCAGCGGAGAGGTGCACTACGAACCAACTGCAAGCACCAAAGAGGCTTTCCCATGGGGAGCACAAGGCTGCTACCTATTGGTAAAGCCCATCTCCCCGCAGGAGCAGAAGAAGGCCAAGCAGGCCCATAGGACCGCGGCCAAGGAAGCGGCCAAGGTCACCACCACCATCCCACACTCACAACGCCAGGAGGACAAGGAGACCTTCGCGGCGGAAGCAACTCAGGAATCCATCACCCAATCAGATTGGGAGGCCCAAGCCAAACGGGCCACTCAATCCAAGGATCTGATGGAAGATTTGATCTCACCCAATCGCTGCACCCAAGCCCCAGTTGAAACCAACTTGGGACCTATCCCAACCAAAAATTTTTTTTTGCCCCACTTGACGGTGCACCGAACTTATCCGCACCACAAAAAATTCGTCCGACGTCGGGAAAACAAAAAGTGAAGGCCAAAGCCAACGCGACTCTTTCCACAAAAATTAACAAAAACCCCAATAGCGTTGCTGCTATTACACATGCTGCTGTGAAAGCCCGTGGGGACCTGGAAGAGGCTGGTGGGCCAGGGGGCCCACCCCCTTGCACCTAAGGTGCGATGGGGGAAACCTTCACTCTAGGGACGCTGAATATCGCCGGACTCAAGGCCTCCCCATCCTGGGCTAGGAAACTGAGTTTTTTACAAAATAATTTACCCGTGGATATCCTGGCCATCCAGGAAACCCACTGTCCACGAAGTTCTGAGGATGCTTGTAAAACAATGCTCCTACCATCCCTATCCTTTTGGTCAAAGCACTGTGGGGTGCTAATTTGGAAAAACATTTTTTCAAATTTACATCTTCAGAAACATTCCTAAATGACTAAGTGCTCATTGTCACCTTCTCATGGGCCGATGTTGCACACACAATCGTCAACATTTACACCCCAAATGGTGCACAAGAGCGTCGGGAATTTTTCTTGTTGTTCAAATCCCTCCCGCTACCCCCCAATTCTTTCCTAATCAGCGACATGAACTGTTGGCTAACCTCACCAACGGACTGGTGGCCGCCCTCACCCCACGCCCCACAGGGTCACATAGAACTACGCGTTCTAAAAGCCACCCTTGGGTTAGTGGATGTGCTGCCATGACATGCCCCACTGCTCGAAAACATGACGCATCAACACATCCACAACGGTTAATTAAGGTCCATGACCCGCATTGACCTTATTCTAGCACCGGCGAAATTCCTCTCTCTCCCCACATCTCCCACTTCAAAACAATGAAAATGGAATTCTCCAACCACTGACTGGTATCGATAACATGCCACTTACCCGTCACAGTTGCAAAGGCCCCACATTGGTGAAAAATCCGCCCCCCAGAGCTTGCGTCGCCAGGATTTTCCATGTGGGTGGAAGAGGCAACTTTGGCAAAATCATTTATTGCACCGTTTTGCGCGGACCCCATTTCCACATGGGCAACTTTCAAAAAAGACACCATCCGCCACTATCGCCATCTCTCATCCAGATGCTCATGAGCCACATCAGCAGTTATATCGCGCGCACTGGCGGAATTGGCCCACTTGGAGTCCAACATTCCAGCCTCAGGATATAGCCCTGCATGGGGCCAGAAGTGGGCGGAGGCAGCAGCCCACCTCAACGCACTTGAAAGGCAACACAAACATTGGGTTTGTATCCAATACAGGGCCACACGCATCACTAAAGGTGACAAGTGCACCGCATACTTCTTCAAAAAATTTTTTGCACCACGCCAGAGCGTGGCCACACACAGGTGTGAAGATCGGATAATTCTATCGTGGACACACTGGCCAAAGTGGCAATCAAAATGCAAAGATATTACTCCAAGTTATACCGAGCTGAACCAATTCAGCCAGCCAAAATGGCAGAATTTCTCGACAGAGCTCATATCCACACCATTTTCCGATACCCAGAAATAATGAATTTAATTACTCTGAACGAATTATGGACTACCATTTGTGGTGCGCCAAACCAAAAATGCCCAGGCCCAGATGGCATTCCATATGAGTTCTACAAAAAATATTTTAAATACATATCCCCATTGCTGCTAGCCTCACTCAACCAAAGCCTGTTGGAAACGCGCCTCCTACCAGGAGGACATGAGGCTTTTACAGTCACACTCTTCAAGAAAGGGGATAGGCTAGACTTAGCCAACTGGCGCCCCATTTCTCTAACAAACACAGACACCAAAATTTTAACAAAAATCATGGCTAACCATTTAGGGACTGTAGCATCTGCCACCATCTCTCCAGAACAATTCGGTTTCATCCCCAGAAGGTTGATTTGGGATAACGTGCACTCTGTGGCTAATGTGTGTCAGTCCACAGCCTCTGGGGCACTTGTATTCTTGGACCAACAAAAGGCCTATGATAGAGTAAACTGGGAATACCTTAGGGCCTGCCTCCAACAATTCCGCCTACCTCCCCGCTTCATTAACTGGGTGATGCTGCTCACGGAATCTGCAACAATGGCTGTGCGCGGCCCAGGTTTCCTAACGGAAGTAGTCCATCCTCAAAGGGGCCTGCGACAAGGGGACCCCCTGAGCCCACTCTTATACAACTTCAGCCTTGACCCACTACTGCGAAATGTGAATGCCCAACTCACTGGGGTCCATGTGCCAGGCAAACCCCAGTCAAGATGATGGCATTTGCAGATGATTGCGTGGTGGGACTGTCTAATAATAAAGATTCACGTGCACTTGAAGCCCTCATCCAGGAATATTCCCGGGTAAGCAACGCGGCACTGAACGCCTCCAAAACCAAAATCATCCTCCTTGGTCGGTTTCAGAACTGCTGGGCCCCAGCAAGTAGTTCCCAACCCAGCCCAGCTGCTCGCCCAAGTCCACGCCTTACTAACTCAAAACACACCGCTCCACTGGTGCTCCCCTTTGTGCCGCGACCTACCATAGGACCGGTACGCCATCTGGGCGTGTGGTTGGAGGCAGGAGGATACGCGTCAGCAGTAATGGAGGGCCATATACTGGACAACGTGACGAAGCGAATCGCCTCTCTCAGAGCCCACCCTACTACCCTCACTGGCAGGGTTGTTCTTGCCAACTCTATGCTCCTATCCAAAGTCTGGTTTGGAGCCCACGCCATCCCCTTCTCCCCAAGCTTCTTCAAATCCCTGTATGCTTTGCTACAAGGTTGGCTTTGGTCAGGCCGCCCTCCACCAGTACGGCTAGAGGTCATGTTTGGCCCTCATCATCATGGTGGCATGGGCCTACTTGACTTCAAAGCCCATGCCGCCAAGATCCTAGGCACCTGGATTGCGGCCGTCACTGCTCCTACACTCCCATCCCAACACTGGTCCCGCGCAGCCCGCTCCAACTTCTCCCAAGCCTTGGGCCTCAACAATCCATCAAACCCCCACTCCCTGATGAAATACCTCGCATCACACACATCAGCCACAGGTCCTCACGGGACCAAAACCCACTACAAACGAATCCTACTCTCCATGCGAAGCGCAGAGTGGAGAATTCGTATTAGTGACATACAACCTGAAGAGAGCCGCCCTCTCCTCAGTTCACACAAGAGGTACAGGGGCTACCCATCCATGATGGCGTGATCCCCATTCGACCCCAAGTCCTATCCAGGGTGGACTACCTGGACATGATGGACATCCCTTATTCCACTGAGACCCAAAAGACTATCTGGAAATACGCACACCATCCTCTGTTGCAGCCTCAAGTCCGCTCCCATGTGTGGCGCTGCCTGAGGCAGGTGTATCGTACAGCTGAGCGCTCTAATGCTTTACACTCATCCTGTGTCGTGTGTGGCCAGTATGGAACGCTGTTTCACCGCCTGGAGAAGTGCCCCACCTCTAAAGTAATATGGCGCGAAGTCCAACGTCTGCTAGGCCAGGATCAAACACATCCCTTCAGTCTGTCAAGAGATATGTTTGCTTCATCAATGGCCTCCCTCCTCCCACCCTACCTTCGTGCTCTGGTGGTTGCAATCGCCATGTGGACTATCCACACGATTGTCTTGGATGCCATCGCTGGATCCATCCCCACCCTCCCTGAAGCTGTCCACAGATTCCGGTCTCATTTGGTGGATCACTTTCAACCGTGGATGTTTGGATATCTCCCACCACGTCGCCGGCAGCTGGTCTCCTCCTGGTTCCCAGTCTGGTTCATCAAATCAGACCCCTTCCTCCACACGTGCTCAATAGTGGCTACGCCCCCTACACACGTTCCCTCCCCCTTCCCATAAGTGGCGTTCCCGCTGGCAACAAGAGATAGCATCGCTTCTCTGGGGTGCCTCACCTGGTACTGAGTTTTGTCTCGTCTGAGTCATATTCAGAAGTGTCCATCCCATGGTTGGCCTTCCCCACAATAAATAAAAACAAGGCTGAAGTGAACCCCAAAGTGGGGTTTATACCCAAGCAGTGCTCTGAGTGGGAGTGTATAGGCGGCACAGGTTGGAGGGAACCTGGGTGGCCCAATGGTGCACAAGTGGAGAGTTTATAGTTGTTTTAAAAAAAGATAGCTAACATTGTGCAAGACCTCCCCAAAGAGGTCCATGCACAAATTTTTTGTCCAAGATAACATATATAAAAAGTATATCAATGAAGGGTTCTTTATGATGAATAAGTTGACAAACGAGGGAGATTGGTCTTGAGAAAACAAATTTAAGGAAACTTTGGGGAACAATTAATCAATGGAAGTGGTGCTAAGCTGAGGTGCTGTCAGGCGAACAGCAAGTAAGAATTAAACTGGCCTGCCAGCCTGGATGCCAGAACATCCAAACAGCAAACCAGAATGCCCAGGGCACTGCTGCTGATACAACAAATATGGAACCAAAAAGGAGTTCCACCAATATCTGCCAGTGAGCCAGAATTTCATATAGGCACAAATTAAAGTACCAGATGCACACAGCTGTTAACCCCAAGGGGTATAAGAATGTCAGCGGATAAGGCGGCTTAATTTTTTTCTATAAAAAACTAATTTTTAGGAAAGGATTTTTTAATAGGAATTTAGAAAGAAAAAATTGACTAACAATTTTCTCAGTGCGATTTGACTTATTACATAGTAGTCAATTTGGGGAAACCAAGCTGGGATCAGGTCCCGCAAATTCAGCCTAACTGGCAAATTATTTGGGAATGGGCAGGTTTGTTCCTTGGGAACCAACATCGCAAAATTTGGCGGTGGGCCAAGTCGATGCTGGTCAACCTCAAACATCTGAACCAAGACTCTACTACATTTCTGATGGTTGGCATGAAGGAGTTTAGCCCAACAAGCGGTAAGAATCCCCCAAGGCCACCCCACATAGGGGTGGCCCATTTGGTTGGAAATGGGTTCAGGACGCCCAACCCACCTGTGCTTGGTTGCTGGGCTGTTCATTTGGTCAGTAGTATTGCATCAGGCGCAACACCCAATTTGTTAACAGAAAGCTTCAAAACCTTGTTGATGGTGTCCGGTGCTATTACCTGCCTATTGGGGGTGATTCCCAACAGATTTGGGAGAGGGGAGATTTTTTCAATCGTCATGTTAACCAAATTGCAACCGTCAGGCATTCCAGCTGATAGCTCAGTCTTCATACCTTTTTGACCATTTAAAATCTGAGCATTGGGCTGATTGCTGCTCAAATTGGTTACAATCAATTTCATTTTAGTAATCTCAGTGCAGATTTCACTGATTCCTCATAGCAATTCTGCCAAGGAGAGTGTGGGTATTGGGAGTGGTATTCTGAAGTGGGAGGGCTGTTACCCAGCACTCGTCTATCACATGAGCGAGATCGCCCTGAGTAACGAGGGATACAGCCATCCACTTCAGTACCTTCTTACTTGGAAATGGAAAAATGGCCTGATCAACCACCAGGGGACGTTCCCCAGGACATACAGGTGCTAAATAAGCACACAATTACATCGGGCAGTAGACTATACTTGGTAATTGACCAAACTTGGGTTATTGATTGTAGGCAAGGCAGAACCAAGCTAGAAATTTTGAAAACCAAACAGATTATGAGACTCCGTTCACCAAAAAGTTGAATTGAACCATCATTTTTTATCACAAAGCTGGTTCATTTTAATGCACCTGCTATGATACAGGGACAAAACTCTCTACATCCCCAGGACCAACCTGAGCATATCTTGCCTTAACCCAGTGTTGGTCCAAGGTATGTTTGAGGTCAGAGAGGCCTGCAAACTTCACCCTCTTGGCCTCCTAACATGCAGCTTTATCCTTGGTGTTTGTACCTATTATGATGTTATCCTCAAGACATGACAGTCCCATTGGCTATTTTAACAGTACCATTGGTCAAGGGTTTTATGGGGCAGAAAAGAGCTGTTGTGTGTCCATGGAGGTAGCAAGGATCTTCACCACTCAGGAGGTAAAATTTTTCCCATTGTCACAGAGCAGGACCTGGGACAATCATGGCGAGAAAATATATATTGATGAAGGAACATGGTCGTTGCTTTGGAAGTTTGGGCAGGAAGAGCCACAGCCTCACCCTTTGGTAAATTAATCAATACCAACTAAGATATAACAATTTCCACCCAGTGGTCTGAGGTAGAGGGCCTACCACATCTAGAATTATGGTGTGAAAGGGTTGTTGAGGCGTAGTGGGTTGATACTGATACCTGGTATTGTAGCTGGATTGCTTCTTGCAGGTCAGACATGCATCCAGGACTTAAGTTATTGTCTCTATGATGCCCTCCCAGAAATATTGCTCTTTAACCTACTCATAGTTTTTCGTAATCTGCTATGCCCTAGAAGGGTATGGGACTACAAAATCACAGAGACTCGCTTTGATGGTCTGAGATAAGGTAACCAATTCACCTTTATTTTCTTATATAACTTCCCATTCTTCACTTTTGTTTTGTGGGAATGTCGTGCTAACATCTTTTGTATGGGTTCATCTTCATCAGCCCACACATCAGGAGTCATTAGGAGGTCATGCAACCTCTTGACTTCACTATTGTTAAGGTGAAGGACAGGCAGACGCGTTAACCCATCAACAATCATATGGCATGTCCCTGCTCGATGCTCAATGGTCATATCATAATGCTGGAGCTTAAGGGCCCAGAGAGCCAACCACCCAGTAGGAACTTTTATATTTTGTAACCACTTTAATGAGGCGTGGTCAGCAATCACTTTAAATGATGTCCCATATAGGAAAGGGCGGTAGTGTTTAACAGAAAGCAGGACAACCAGGCAATACTTATCAGTGACGCTGTATCTGCGCTCAGCCTCTGAAAGCATTTTACTAAAATAAAGACATGTGATGATTGACCTCAATTTCATCCAACTGAGCCAAGATAGCTCCAACGGTGTAATCAGAGGCATCCGTGAATAACATGAAGGGCTTGCCATAGTTAGGGTGGCGGAGTATTGGCCTTTTTGCAATAGCTTCTTCAAGGTCTCAAACGCGGCCTTTTGTTCCGCACCCCAATAGAATGGGGTGTTCTTAGCCAGGGGCGGACAAGAGGCTCACTGAGTTGGGCGAATTTTAGGATAAATTGATGGTAGTACCCCATCATGCCCAAGGAGACTTGTATGTCACGAAGAGTTTTAGGCGTTAGCGTCTTGGATATTGCTTCAAACTTATTCTGTAATGGTTGTATCCCATCTTGGGAGATGGCGTACCCAAGAAAATCCAGCTTCTTCTGAGATAAAATACACTTGGAAGGCTTTAGTTTAATGTTGGATGCCCGCAAGAATTGAAACATCTCTTTTGGGTGCTTGAGATGCTCATTGAACGTTTTCAAGAAGACTGTGATGTCATTGAGGTAGACAATCACACAGCTCAGCTTACGGTCTTGGAGAATGTGATCCATAGCCCGCTGAAAAGTAGCAGGCGCATTATACAACCCCTGAGGTAGCTGAGTGGGTTGAACAAACCCTTGCTGCAATCAAGGGCGCAATTATTATGATCCTGTGGAGAAAAGTCCATCTTCCAATACCCACTAGCCAAGTCCATGGCGGAGAAGATTTTAGGCCCAGAGAGTTGGGCCAGAGAGTTATAAATTTGGGGGATTGGGTAGCTGCCCTTCTTAGTGAGGTTATTCAGCTTATGGTAGTCCATTACTACCTGATGACCTCCATTTTTCTTCTTTATTAGTAAAAGAGGGGACGACCAAGGGCTTTGGGAAGGCACCAACAACTCAGCCTCCAGAAGCTTTTTGAGCTCCGTCTGCATCTGTTGCACCTCAACTTTTGATTTATGGTAGGGTTTGGAGTGGATAGGCTGAGCATCACCAACGTAAATGGTATTAGTCCAACCCTTCGTGTGCCCATAGTCAGTGTCAGATTTAGAGAAATTTTGCTGTAGCTCTTAAGCAAGGTGTGGACTTTCTCCAGCTCAGCTGGAGTTAGTTCATCGGAGATATGAACAGAAGGTAGATACATATTGACTGTTTGGCAGGTAAACCCATATCCGCCATAGATGCAATGCAGCGAATTTGCTTTATTTCCGCAAGGGGAATCAGCATGCCTCTTCCGATCTCCTGATGCTTTTTTACAACCATATCAATCTTGGTGAAATACCCTAGCAGAAGGTTGATAAGTCGTTAATAGGCAGGGTCTAACACACCTGGCAAAACTTAGGGCTCCAAAGGACTAAATCCATCAATGCTAATTAGGTGTAGAAGGCAGTTGTGTGGGATTTGTAAGGTAATCTTCGTTTCAACTACCCTTTGTTTACCAGCCTTGATGACCACCTCTTCAGAAGCATAGAAAGGAATACCTTTTAGGGGCGTCCACTAATTGAGGCAACAGTTAATTATTTTTCCTTCTGTGGTATAATGTAGGAATAAAGCGGAAAGGGATACTAAACTGTGAAAACATGGTCCTTTTTATTAAGCTCATCATTTGTCAAAATAAGGGGAACCTCGTAGATAAGCAGGGAGAGATAACCCTGCTTCAAGATAATAATCCCTTCATACTTGAGCATAACTGGGTCCCAATGAATAGATCATAGGTATTTTTAGTTAGGGCCACCGCTGGAGCAGACAAGATGAGCTTCCCAAAACGGATGGGCAGAGAAGAGTACGCCAAAATGGCGCGGGTGTTTTTGGACCTGCAGTTCCAAATTCT
This sequence comes from Massospora cicadina, assembly GCA_022478985.1. NCBI lineage: Eukaryota > Fungi > Entomophthoromycota > Entomophthoromycetes > Entomophthorales > Entomophthoraceae > Massospora > Massospora cicadina. The sequence goes on along the minus strand of JAKSZP010002918.1, from coordinate 53,605 downwards.
TGAATGTAGTTGAGATCAGGGGCCAGCTTAATCTTTTTAATGAGTTTTGATGACATAACGTTTACTGGGGACCCAGTGTCAAGGATAGCTTTAACCCGCACTCCATTGACTACAACTTTCACTTTGGTTAAAGTTCCACCCAAGTTAGGGAAAAAAAGCTAGAATATCCTTTAGTTGGAGAGTAGAGGCAAGTTGTTTGGCTGTCTCAGGGTATTTCTCCTGGATAGACTGCAGGGTATGAACACACTGGTTTGGGCGGATCAAGGTGTCAATAAACTGGTCAGCGTCACTGACATGGTCAATGCCCTCAAAAACCCTCAACACTTGGCGGAGGTAAGTTTGGCGGAGGATCCTAGCCCAATCCACTCTATCAGGGTTCAACCTGTCAGGTATCTCCACTTCATATGGAGATTCTAGGACATAGTGACCCCTATCTTCGCCACCACTTAATATTCGTTATCAGAGGGATTATCAATTCAGGTTAGGGAGGCCATAGGGGGTGAGGTAGGTTCAGGGATTCCCTTAGGGCATGATAGTCCTGGGGTGGCTCCTCCACCTTATTAACTTTTGGGGGAAGCGTTGAAATTTTTACGTCTCAATTTTCAACCTTCAAAGTATGGAGATTGTGCTGCCTCATGGAGACAGGTTCCATACTAAAGATAGCTGGATGAAAGGGTGAGGAAGATAGCGTCATGGGGGGATGCTTCTTATACGCCAGCTTTAGGTCATTCAGTGGCTGTGTGTTTTTGTGAAACAGGCAGCTTTGCTTTTGTGACTGGGTCATTTAACACATTGTTAGTGGGGGTGATTGGCACCTGAGAAAGGGGTTTAGACTTAGGAGCAGGCTTTGGAACCAAATTGAGAAGGCTGCTCTGGAGAAAAAGATGGTCAAGGTAAAGGGACAACAGATTTCACCAACTGAATTTTTGGAGCTGAAGACAAAGGGGAGCACTGCCCCGTCACAGCCACTACCATCTGATTATCGTTATAAGAAGAAGAAGAAGCAGTGTATGATGGCAACTCCATAAATGCAGGTTTCCAGAGGGAAGCAGCCGTAGTAGAGGCTAAAATAGTTGGCGTAGATGCTTGGCTCAGAGACCTTTGAATATAGTCAAGTTCATAGAGATCAGCCACCTCAAGAAAGCTTCCTTGATATCTCTTACATTTTTAATTGAACTAGAAGAGAGTTGCATTGCCAAAGAGGGATAAGACACCAAGCCTGTAAGTCCAGGTAACGTACCCTCTGCGTGGACTGGGCAGTTTTCCCTTTTCCTAATAAAAGGGTCTGAAGAGGGTGGCTGTACCTCTTATCACACAGGGCGACCTCGCCCATGTGGTAGACAAGCGCTGGGTAACAGCTCTCCACCTCTGAAGATTCCTCCCTTAGTTCCCACGCTTGCCTCCGCCAAATTAGTTCATCAAATTGAGGAAATCTGCGCAGAAATCATTGGTAACCATCATCCTCATGAGCTGGATGGAATTTATAAAGCCAATGGTGCTGAACCCTTAAAATTAGAGTGGAAATGTCCAAAATCTATGAAAAAAGCCTGATGGGTGCACAATTAATAGTTGGAAGGGGACAGTAATGAATTCTTGGTCAAAATCTCTGATGGCATAGAGCCATTAAGCAGAACGGTTGCCAACTCCAAACTCCCCTCAAACTTGTTGGAGACAAACCCCAACGGCATATATCTCCATTGTAGACTGTTGTCAATAGTTCAAAACCCCCATTTTAAAAATCAGGTTTGGCAATAAAGGGTATCCATTGGGCCAAATAAACGCTCCAGCGATTGGGCATGGGTGGTTTGGCCATCATGAACCTGTTTCTGACCTGTTGGGACCGCCCCTATGTGGGGTGGCCCTAGGGGATTCCCATTACCTGTCAGGCCAGATGCCATTGCACTAACCGCCACAAATGCATTAAAGCCTCAGTTCAGGTGTTTGCAGATGAACCAATAGCGACTCAGACTGCCGCCAATTCCTTTGATGTTGGTTCAGATAAAATTATTTTCTCCTCCCTCAAAAATTTGCTGGATTAGGTCGAAATTTGAGGGCCCAGCCCCATGATTTGACATGCTGACCCAAATCAAACTATATTAATCAGTCACATCGCACTAAGGAAATTGTTGACCAATCTCTTAATTTTCACTTTCAAAATAAAACCCTAAAATTTTCCAATTTTTTTACTTCAAAATTTCTAGCTAAGCCTCCAATGGCACTAACATGGTGGCCCTTCAGGCCTTACTTTATATGGGCTATACCAGTTTTGATGGTCACAATAGCTCCCTCAGTAATCAACTGGATCCATTGAGCAAGAATTTCTGGGAATTTAATCCTGTTGTTGAAGCTATCCGCCACCAGGATATCAGAAGCCTGTGGTCTCACTTATCTCACCTTCATGTGAGGATCCACCCACTTGCTTATGCTTTAGTGATGAACCCTTCCATTGAATATCTCAAAGCATCTAATCCAGTAGTGCAACCCCCCTGCAACAAGGCCCGCAAGGTCTGGAGTTGTAACTGCTTGGTTCATTGCCAGCTTTCTTTTAACACTCTCCACACATTAATGAGCAATTGTTTGCCAACTTCCCGCACCATACAACGTCATTTGAGCGGCAATGCCTCTGGAATTCTGACTTGCTTTTTGGGTGCTTCTGATCCCGACTGGCAGGTCAATCTAAACTTCTCATGCCATTTCCCTGACATAATTGACCAACCATTGTTTCCAGCCATTTCTGCCCTTCTATTCAAAACGGGCACTGCAGTGATCACCCTTTACCAAATGAACGTGCAGTCAGTAGTTTGTCTCCTGCTGTTTGTTTAGTCAGTCACTGATTTTGTGAGCAGCATTCAAAATGCTTTGAAGAAATTTACCCATGGTAGCGGGGCCCCATGGGCCGCTACTCTTCCCTCAACTTATTCTCAAGAAGGGAATTCAAGTGTCCCCTCCCAAGATATTGCTAATCAAGTCCTTGATGTCCTTGCCAAGGTGCAAATGTGATCTGCCATTGCCCTGAATAATTCCGCTTCACTATCCAACGCCCAGAAAGGTGTTGCCCTTTTGGATGCAGTAGAAGGGGAAGCCCGTCGGTGGGTGCAAGGACTTCTGTGTTCCACTGCACATGTGGGGATCCTACCTCATTTGTCGCAGCATTATCAGCAGCTTTGAAACCCCCTATGTCACATCCAGACCTTTTATTTCAATTACTTTCCTTTATGGCCAAAGCCCCTAGCTTGGACTCTTTAATAACAACCTTCCATGGACAGGCTCCTGCACTTGAGTTCTCTAATGATATGCCTAAGCAATTTTTAGATCAGTATTGGATTCTGCCTCTGCTCATCACTAAGTTTGGTCCACTCCTATGGGGACAGTGGAACAAATGTGCAAGGCTGTGACCTCCATCAATGCCTCCCTTCGCCATGCTCCTGGCTTCAAGTTGGAAACTATATGATCAGGCTACCCAATGGTGACTTGAATTCTGTTCTCAACGTTGAACCAGTATTGGTACTGGCCCCAGAGTCAGCCAATACCCACGCACATGAGTCAAATTATCCTGATTCATCTATTAATGAGTCAGTAAAAGCCCAGATTGAAGAAGATGGTTCCCAAACCCTTATTCTTCCCAACTTTACTCTCGAAAAAGGAGCCTGAACTTCCCCCTGATTTACTAACTATCTCTTCAGTTACAGAAGAAACGAAAAAATCCGCTAATAAACAAAAATTCGCTTATTTTTTATTTCCCATGAAGATTAGTATTGGAGCTCACCATGTAGCCTTTGAGGATTTGGTGAAAACTGGAGCAGTGGGTAATTTTATGAGTGTAGAGTTAGCCCACCAGTTGGAGCTTGACCTGGACTTGGGTCCTATGGTGATGGTCACTTCATTGGCCTCTCAGCCCTAATACCTAGTCTGACGCCCAGTACCTTTCTCTGTTCACCGTTTTAGCTTTTTTAAGTTGGTTCTACGTAATGCTAAACTTGGTGTTTCCAGTTTTTTTGGGGGTGGGTTGGTGGCACTGACAGCATGTTAGAATTCACCTGAAGTCTAATATGTTGTCATTTGCTAATGACCAGACGGAGGGGGAGTTTCCTTTAGTGGAACCCTTACTAAAAACTCAAGGCTGCAGTTCCATCACTTCCCTTGTTTCCCCCGCGAGCCTCCCATCAGATTTCCCTGAGGCATTAATGGGATATCAAAGTATCTTCGATTCTGAGATGGACTATCTCTCCCCTCATACTAAATTTGATTTATGGTTTAGAATATTGGTGCAGGTGGTGAATATTAACTGACCTTTGTACCCGCATATAGCAGAGGAGAAGGCTGCTCTCAATGCATGGTTGGATGACATGCTTAAGAAAGGGTGGTTGTTTAAAAAGAAATCACCAGTTGCTTCTCCCATCGTTTTTGCCAAGAAGGCCAATGGTTCCCTTTGTCCCTGCGTGGATTATGGTCACCTAAATAAAATCACAGTTCATGACCCCTACCCTCTGCTACTGAAGCAAACTATCAGTCAAGTGATTGCTAAGTCAGGTGTGTTCTCTAAACTTGACCTTGTTAATGCATTAATAAAATTGGGTGATGGAAGGTCAGGAATGGCTGACCTCTATCCCAATGGAGAGGGATAACTTCAAATTTGTGTAATGCCCTTCATATTGAAGAATGAACCGGCCACATTCCAAAGAATGATCAATAGTGTTCTGGGTGATCTCTGATACACTTGCGCAGTTGCATACATTGACAATATTTTGGTTCACTCCCCAACTCCCAAACAACACAGAAAAGACTTGGAAGCGGTAGTGGCTGCCTTGCATAAGGCGGGCCTGTTTGTTAAGCCTTCAAAATGCGAGTTTTATAGGGAGTAGGTTACTTTTTGGGAAATTTTTGTCCTAAAGATGGGTATTCTATTCCCCCCAACAAGTTGGACGCCATCCGCAAATGGCTAGCTAAAACAACCCAAAAACAATTAAGAAGATTCTTGGGCATTATCAATTTTTCTGATGAAATTTTCCTCAGCCTTATCCCAGTTAGCCACTCCTCTTCATCCCCTCACAGGAAATAATGTTCCCTTTCATTGGACACCCAAGTTCCAGCAGTATTTGAGTCAATTAAAGAGGTGTTCTTATCACCTCCCATCCTAAAACATGTAGATCCCTCCAAACCCTATGTTGTTGCATGTGATGCCTCTTCTGTTGCAGTTGGGGCCATCCTGCTTCATGAGCATGATGGCTTAGAACATTCAGTCGCTTATTTTTCTTTCAAGTTCTTTTCTACTGAACAATCTTGGGATCATCTATGATAAGGAGTTGGCGGCCATAGCATGGGCCTTGACTCATTGGCGGTCCTTTCTACAAGGCGCCCAGCATGAGTTTACAGTAAGTAAAGATCACCAAGCTCTTCTGTATTTTCATAATCCACAGAAGTTGGCACATAGGCAAGCTCATACCTACCGGGATTTGTGTAGTTTCAACTTTAAATACAAGTTTGTATAAGGTGTGTTAAACGTGCTCCCTGATTCCCTCAGTCACAACCCTTCTAATTGCCTCACGGACTCAGATGAAGTAGATTTGGTCACCATAGTTCCTACCACTAAAATCTTATCCATTGTACCTCCCGTGGTCTCATCAGTGGATTTAGCTCCTGATGCGCCTCTTATTTCATGGGTTTTAGCAGCCCAAATGACCTTTCCTGAAGGTGTGGAGTTATTGGAACAAATGTCCCTCACAACTCATAAGCGTTCACTATATTACCTGGCAGAGGGTCTTATTCATTTCTGGTCTGGGTGTGGGTTCCTCCTCTTTTTAGAGCTGAAGTGTTTCAGGCTTTTTATAACCCCCACCACAGTCAGCCATCCGGGTAATAAGAAATGTATTGACATGATTAAGCGTACCTATAATTGGGTAGGCTTGTCAAAAGGAGTACCAGCAAGGATCGCCAATTGTGTTACCTGTGTATGGGCCAAGTCAGATTGATCAGGAAGGAATGGTCTTCTCCACCCTTTACAACAGGCGGGGGGTCCATGAACATTGGTGTCGGTGGATTTTATTGTCAAACTTCCATGTTCTAATGGGTTTACTGTGGTGATGGTGGTGGTTGATCATTTTATAAAATTTGCCCTATTTATTCATGCTCTTCCGCCATTTCTTCAGAAGAAACTGCCCATCTCTTCGTGCGCCATGTGTTTTCTATGTTTGATCTCCAGCAGGAGATTATAAGTGACTATGGGCCCCAATTTACATCTGTCACGAAATTGACCTTGAGCTCCGCTAGTGTGCCAGGCCAATCGTTATGAAGACTGGTGGCCCTTTGCTATTTCGCCTTCATTGGCATACCAACCCCTATAAGTCCTGCGTCCAATCTACCAACTAACCACCAATGGCTTCGCCTTTAGCCCCAGGCGTCCTCGGCGTGTGCCCTGGCAAGTCCTGCCCCCTTCCTGGGCGGCTCAGGAACTCCCATGCTGCCCCACCCTCACAACCCTTCACCAACCCATCTGGGCATGCCCCGGCGAGTCCATCCCCCTTCTTGGGCACTATGGCACCTCCCGCGCTGCACCTTGCTAGGGTTGGTGGCTATGCAGCTCACCACTGGTAGCCAGCTGGCCAGGTTTCCACTGGTTCCTCATAAGGAGGAGGTATGGGAGCTGGCAGCGCTGGCCACTCCAGGCGTGATCACCCACGCCTTTGAGGATTTCCTATCCTATCTTCCCCACTCTAGTGGCTCTTGCTACTTCAAACAAATAGGAAAAATAGGCAAATGAGAGATGTTTATTTAGAGGGAATGAACGACTATTTATACTACTTTCAGGGCTACTAAGCCCATGTGCTCTTTGGCCAATCATCTGCCAGAAAACCCATCAGCCTCTTGATTCCAAAACCTCCATCAGATCATAAACTTTTCATAACGATTCCCTCTTAGATCCGCTCCTCTGATCACCAAATATTAGATTAGGTCAATCCATCCTCAGCATAAGTTGCTGGTTGATCATATATAAACTTGTAAATGAATAGTAATTCGAGCATCCTTAGCTTGAGTCACCGGTGCTCTGAATTAGGCGATGAAACCATTTCAGATGGTTTGTAACAGATTCAACAGCTTTATGCTGGAAACTCCCACAACGACCTTCAGATGGTATTTTGGTGGCAAATGCAGCTTCCATTAAACCTAAACATGAACAACATATAACATTAAATAGTATCAAACTAGGTGATTAGACGGTAATTACACCTGACTAACCAAAAGCCCTAATTTGAATACTATTGGAATGATTCATCTAGTTAAAATCCCAACAACATTGTAGTTCTGGAATGAGCTTTTTTAATTTTAAAAATTACACCCTGTCAATCTAAAGCATTTCATCCCCAGTCCAATGGACAAACCAAGCGGGTTAATCAGATCTTGGAACAGTACTTGTGTTGCTATTCAGTGGCCATGCAAAATACCTGAGCCAACGACTTTCCTCTCACTTAATTTGCTTATAATAATGGAACACATGCCTCAATGGGGTTTTCCCCATATGAACTGACATTGGGGTATAACCCCTCGTTTTCAGTTAGTCCTTGTCTGTGGCCAGAGGTCCCAGCTGCTGTGGATCATGCAGAGCACATTCAGTCTACCAAGTCCTTGTAACAGGAGCATCTCATTAAGGCTATCAGTGACTATAAGCAATTTGTGGATCAGATGTGGCTTCCTTCCCATGATATTGTGGTGGGTTAATATGTTATGCTTGATACCCGCCATTTGAGGATGCAGGTACCCTCCCAGAAGTTTTCAAGCAAACGTTTGTGCCCCCCACTTGGTGGAGGAGGATTTGGGAAATGGTGCTTTCCGGTTAAAGTTTGGCATCTCACTGGAAACAACATCCAGTCTTCCAGGTATCTCAGCTATCCTTGTTCAAGGGGACTATCCCCTCAGATCCTGAGCTGATAGTGATTGAGGATGCAGAGGAGGTAGAAGTAAAGGCCATTTAAGAATCCCGCAGATCTCAGAGGTCATACAATATCTCATTGCTTGGAAGGGTTATATAGCCTATGAGAACAGCTGTGTCAAGGCCTATGATTGTGCGAACTGCATAGAAATGGTCAAGGCTTTCCAAGAGACCCATCATGATGCTCCCCGTCCCCCACAAAAGTTTCAACTTTAATGACGATCAAGTTTCCTGAGGCTCACAAAAATGTAGCTCTCACACAATTTACTAGTGGTGGCACACCTCCTCTGGCAAAAGGAAAGGGTAATGTAAGTCCAGGGAAATTTTCCCTCTGCGTGGACTTGGCATTTTTCCCTTTTCCTAATAAAAGGGTCTGAAGAGGGTGGCTGTACCTCTTATCACACAGGGCGACCTCGCCCATGTGGTAGACAAGCGCTGGGTAACAGCTCTCCACCTCTGAAGATTCCTCCCTTAGTTCCCACGCTTGCCTCCACCAAATTAGTTCATCAAATTGAGGAAATCTGCGCAGAAATCATTGGTAACCATCATCCTCATGAGCTGGATGAAATTTATAAAGCCAATGGTGCTGAACCCTTAAAATTAGAGTGGAAATGTCCAAAATCTATGAAAAAGCCTGATGGGTGCACAATTAATAGTTGGAAGGGGACAGTAATGAATTCTTGGTCAAAATCTCTGATGGCATAGAGCCATTAAGCAGAACGGTTGCCAACTCCAAACTCCCCTTAAACTTGTTGGAGACAAACCCCAACGGCATATATCTCCATTGGGGACTGTTGTCAATAGTTCAAAACCCCCATTTTAAAAATCAGGTTTGGCAATAAAGGGTATCCATTGGGCCAAATAAACGCTCCAGCGATTGGGCATGGGTGGTTTGGCCATCATGAACCTGTTTCTGACCTGTTGGGACCGCCCCTATGTGGGGTGGCCCTGGGGATTCCCATTACCTGTCAGGCCAGATGCCATTGCACTAACCGCCACAAATGCATTAAAGCCTCAGTTCAGGTGTTTGCAGATGAACCAATAGCGACTCAGACTGCCGCCAATTCCTTTGATGTTGGTTCAGATAAAATTATTTTCTCCTCCCTCAAAAATTTGCTGGATTAGGTCGAAATTTGAGGGCCCAGCCCCATGATTTGACATGCTGACCCAAATCTAACAATATTCAGTCACATCGCACTGAAAAAATTGTTGGTCAATTTCTTAATTTTCACTTTCATTATAATTCCCCGCATGTTTTCAAAATTATATTTACTTCAAATTTTTCTAGCTGAGCCCCCAATGGCACTAACATGGTGGCCCATTGGCCTTATTTTGTATGGGCTATACCAGTTTTGATGGTCACAATAGCTCCCTCAGTAGTCAACTGGATCCATCGAGCAAGAATTTCTGGGAATTTAATCCTGTTGTTGAAGCTATCCGCCACCAGGACATCAGAAGCCTGTGGTCTCACTTATCTCACCTTCATGTGAGGATCCACCCCCTTGCTTCTGCTTTGGTGACGACCCCTTCCATTAATATTAAAGGCAATTAATTTATTAGCACAATCCCATGCAACAAGGCCCGCGGGGTATGGAGTTATAACTGTTTGGTTCATTGCTGGTTTTCTTTTCACACTCACCACATATCAATGAGCAATTGTTTGCCAACTTCCTGCACCATACAACGTCATCTGAGCGGCAATGCCTCTGGCATTCAGGCTTGCTTTTTGGGTGCTTCTGCATCCCAACTGGCAGGTCAGTCTAAACTTCTTATGCCATTTCCCTGACAAAGCTAGCAAGATAGCCACACTAGCATCTAGGGGTAGCATTTATCAAGCAATAAAGGTTGAGCTTTAATGTAAAAGCGTTTGGCAAAAGATGCAATTGATTCACTCTGTTGCAGGATAAGGCATTTAAAGGCCTGTTTTTGCTGTTTTAAACTTTTTAGGGAGACAAATTCCTCAGTGAGTGCTTGCTTCACCTCCTCCCAGGTGCTGAGGGTGTCCATGTGCAAAACGATTATCCCTTGAGTGCCATGAGTCAATTAGGGAAGGAGGTAATTTATTTTAAGGTGATCCATTGCCCCTTCCATAGCAACTTCATACATAAAGAGGAAAGAAGCAACGCTTTTCTCACCTGAAGTAAACTTGTCCCTAAAAGGGGGTTTATGGATACCAGGGGAGGACCCATAAGGACCTTGCAATGTTTGATTCTTGAGCCTTTTAAGGTGAGACAAAGCACTGGATTGTTGTTGCTCCAACGCAGCTAGCATAGGTTCTGAGTTAGTTGTCGTTTATTATGTTAACAGAATTTTGGTGGTATATAGGATCCCCTGTAGTGAGCACCACTTGTTGGATTTTTGGTTGGGGAGATGCTCGCTGGTGCTTTTTTCCCTAAAATCCAACAAATAGGGGAATGAAACCACTATAATTAGTAAAATAAATAAACATAAAAACTAGGATGTTGATGTTTTTATATGTTTATTAATCCTCGTGGGAGGTAAGAAATGAACCCCCTTGATAAGTTGATAAGTAGTATTTAAGTTGGCAAGGCTCAAAGTTCAGATGGATTAGTAAAATCCAAATTAGGAAATAAAGTGATTTGATCTATCAGATCTCAGAAAACTCACTTTGATTTGATGAAACAACCAAAAAGGAAAGTCAATTTTTGGTAGGATGTGACCGTGAGATAATGATTTTAATCAATTTTACCCAATCAGTGGGCATGAAAATATTTTTACCTTGCAATAACCCTTCTGACCATATAAGGGGCCAGCCTCTACAGGGTAGATTGCACTAAATTAGTGGTGGCCTGGGAAGGAGCCTCCAATGGGCTCTCCTGAATTTGCCGCATAGTTGGCGCAATTCAGTTACCTGACTTTTGGGTACTAGGCCAAGAATTATTACTAAAATTATTTCTCGATTTAGAGGATTCCACATGTTAAATTTTAGGCCTACTTTAATTAAGCTGGTTCTTTTTTTAGCACTAGTGGTGCCTAACCCAACAATTGGGCTGTTTCTTCTTCAGAAATAGTTTGGAGCTTTGCACATCTATTGTATGGAGACAATAGACCAGATGGTGACAATATTCAAGATATAAACTCCTTGGAAATGACACTTGAAGCTGTATTATTCTGTTGGTTACTTTTAAAATGGCTCACTGCCCTGATCATTCTGATCCCAAGTAAATTCCCTACTTAATGCAACAAAAAGTATAAAATACAAAAAGATTGTATATTAAACAGTTAGCTTTTAGTGACAAATGATTGCATTTTATTAGTATCAACTTGGAGATAATTTATAGAGTTTGATGTTAACCACATCTTACCAATGACACACATTTTTAATGGCACTTAGCCAGAGAAAAACATAATAAGTTAATTTGAGGGTCTACAATCCTTACAAATTAATATCATCTCACACAGCCTCAGGGTCATTATCAAACTTGTAATATCTCAAGACAGCATTTCTGATGCGTCTGCAAATAGCTGAACCTATGCTCCTCTCAAGCAATTGGCAGCAAATACCAAGGCAATTCTTACCACTAATTAGTAACTAATTTAATCAAAAACTTGATTGACATTAAAAGCTAATATTGACTTAGACCAACAAAGCCCACGAGCCTGGGTCATTAAGTCAACTGCTATTATTAAGTCTGACTTAACCAACAAAGCCCCTGGGCTCATGTCATCATAGTCAAATATTATTAAGTGAAATTTCTAGGCCACAAATCCCAAGTTTGGATATAATTAGGATATTTTTGGTCCATAATCACTGATAATTTTGATATGATATATAATAAATTAGCTTCAGCTAATATTATTATTTCCCCTATCAAATTACCTGACAATTTATATCCAGTCAACCATTCAACACCACCAAGAATTAGCCAGGGTCTTTAGGCCAATTTTGTCTGAATTATGAGCTGAAACACTCTTACTACAATATCAGACTTATAATTGTCCAATAGAGCTTTATCATAATTGACCACCATCACTTTTGATACATTTTAATAAAACATGATTCAAAGTTATTGATTTGCTAATGCCAGAATTCAGTTTATCCAGTGATGAACTATTCCCACAATTGAAGACATTACTTCCTTACCATCTTTGTATACATACTAAAATTACTGGTCAGATACTAGACTAATCCTTATAAAAATAAATGGGACTTAAGTTGGAGCATCCTCTATTTTTAAAAAGGAGATCGTCCAAATTGGTTCATTAGCTTCAGAGTTATGTGAAAACAAACACTGAAAAAAACCAAAAAATATATTTGTTAAATTAAAAAATCAATTTCTAAAGTTGGTAAAAAAGAGGATGCTCTGACTCAAGTAGCATTCTAATTTTGTAAGGCTTGGTCCAGTATCTGACCAATAAATTTCACATATACTTTTGGGGGAAAAATTTTGTTCAAAAATGGCACTAAAAATATAGAAATAATTGAAACATTCTAATATTCAATAAAACATTCTTTTTGAAGTCAGTACCATATTTTAAACTGACTTATAATAGCCAATTATAATATATATATATACTCAGCACGGTATATTCTAATTTGCTTATACTTTACATTTGGACCTAATCCAATATAAGCTCTTATTTGTTTTTGTGATCAAAATTCTATAAGTCAGTTTGAAATATGGCACTGACTTCAAAAAGGGTTTTATTAAGCACTAGTATTCATTACCCATGCTTTGTTATGGTGTCTAAAATTTCAGATATTCTAAGTTTTTAATTTAGGTTTTATCTATACTTAATAAAACACATTCGCTGACGTAATGACTGAGATTTTAAAACCTTCAAGTCCGATAGGTTTAATTTATTTGGGCGAGTGGGTGAGAATTGGCAAATATTATCTCATACTTCACCAAATTGGTCAACTGAAACTAAACGAGTTTGACAAGTTCAATATATTTGGGCGAGTGGGTGATATTAGCAAATACTATCAATAATTCAACAAATTGTTCACCTAAAACTAACTAAAGATCAGTGTTAGAGTTTCAAGTATTTATTATAGATTTATAAGTAGATTTAGAATACCCAGCTCACCAGCCATGAGGGCAACAGCAAAACTGTTAGTCCGAGTGGCTTGAAAGTAGCACTGGCACAGCCTATAGGCTATGTCAGTGTGAGCTTATTAATAAACCTGAGCAATTCCAGGTAAATTTACTTAATAACACATTCACTGACTGACGTAATGACTGACTAATGTACTGACATCTGAAACCTTCAAGTCTGATAGGTTTAATCTATTTAGGCGAGTGGGTGAGAATTGGTGAATATTATCATATATTTCCCCACATGCTCGCCCAAAACTAAATAAAAATCAGTGTTAGAGTTTCAAGTAATGATTCTAAATTAATAAGTTGATTTAGAACACCCAGATCACCAGCTATGAGGGCAACAGCAAAATTGTTAGTCCAAGTGGCTTGAGGTAGCACTGGCACCGCCTATAGGCATTCAGCGTGAGCTTATCATCTAATAAACTTTATTTATTGTAGCAAAGCATGGGTATCTGGATGTTAGGTTTATATAATTTTAATTAGCTGCATAATTTTGTTCCCCTAATTAATAAATACTTTTAGACAAGTTAAGTAGAAGTTGTTTTAGTAGTTTGGAAGATGTCACATACACAATGATTTTAATTTAGAGAGCTGTTTCAGGAAGCAGTTTGATGTTATTTGATTGATTCGATAGGTTTATTTTGTTTAGCTGAATGGTTGAAGGCTTTTGGTCAAATCATAGGACACAGTTTAGTTTTGTGGGTCGATTACTTAATGGTTGATTTGATAAGTTCAGTTAGGTTTAGCAGAGTGGTTGGTGGTTTTTGGTTGATTTGTTTGAGCAATTAGATTTGGCTGAGTGATTATTCTTTAACTATAATACTAGCTGTACCCAGCCATGCGTTGCTGTAGCTCAGTTTGGTTAAAATGAAAAAGAAAAGAGAAAGCATACATTTCTAATAGTGGAGTTACCCAGCGTTGCTCAGGTTTATTTATGAGCTCACATTAACAGCCTAAAGGCTGTGCCAGCACTACGCTTGAGCCACTCAGACTAACAGCTTTGCTGTTGCCCTTGTGGCTGGTGAGCTGATTATCATAAATTTACTTAATCTACTTAAATCCCTAATACTGATTTAATCTAGTTTTAGGTGAGAAAATTTGGTAAATTATTTGATAATATTTGCCAATTCTCATTCACTCACTCAAATAGATTTAACACATCAGACTTGAAGGTTTCAAATGTCAGTCACTCAGTACGTCAGTGAATGTTTTTAAGTAGATTCATATGCTCTCAATTATGCATACTTTTTAGTGCCTTTTTTGAAGGAGATCCATTTTTCCCATTTTTTTGAAGGCAGTTCTTTTCCCAAAAAAATAAAGCAATTCTTTTTTCCTGAAAAATTATAGTAAACTTTTTAAAGGTGGTTCTTTTTTTCAAAATTTTTATATAAAAAACTCATTAAAATAAATTTTTTGAAGGATTACTATTTCTATAGAAAAATAAAAATCATTATATATATTAAAGTATCTAATAAATAAATATTCTAAAAATAGCTAAACTTGACGCAAATACTTACAAATATCAGGAACCATCTTAGGCTATTTTTCATTTTCTTAAATATAAAAAGATAAAATAAAAGTTATATATAGAATTTTATTATACCTAAAATATAATAGCAATCTTTATATCATTTTGGGTGAGTGGTTTATTGTTATCTGATAAATTTGTTAGGCTTAATAATTTTGAGTAAGCAGGTGGTAATTTAATCAATTCATTAGCCCCATTGGTTTGATAAGCAGTTGGTAGTTATTTGGATAATTAAACAGGCTCACTGGTTTATATATACAGTTGGTGATTAGTTGCCATGATGCGTTAATTAGTTTTGGTTGATTAGTTGAAGACTTTTAGTTGATCAAAGGTCTAATGGGTTTGCTATGCAGTTTAGCGTTTACTTAGTTAAGTCAACAGGTTTAAATACCATAAACCTATCAATGTCCAACTACCAAAAATGACATCATATTTAAAAAGTTGATTTAAAGCTATTGATCTGCCAATGCCAGAATTAAGTTTATCTACTGATAAGCTGGTCTCACAGTTAAATCAATTGCTTCCAGTCCATCTTTATATAAATTCTAAAATATTGGTCAAATACTGGACAAATACTTACAAAAGTAATATGTGACCTAAGTTGGAGCATCCTCTTTTTATAAAAAAGTTCATCCAAATTGGTCCAGTAGTTTCAAAGTTATGAGTGAACAAACATATAAAAAATATATACAGGTCAAATTAAGAACCTTCTCCTTTTTCAAAATTAGTTAAAATGGATCATAAGTGATGTATTTAATTGTGAGACTACTTCATCGCTGGATGAACTTAATTTTTGGCAGTGGTGGATTGATAGCTATAATCAACTTTTATTTACATTAAAACTAGCTATCAGATTCCCATGTAATGCAACGGTGAGTAATATTTGTTGAATCACTTAATATAATTTAGAAATTCTATGATAGATAACCATCAACTACTCAGCCATAATCATTGAACTTATAAAAATAATTAAATAATCATAATCATTTATAAGGTTATTCTTTAAAATAAATATTTAGCGGTAGCAGGAACCACCCTGATAGGCAACCACCTTATTATCCTTTATTTTAATATCCATATTATTATTCAATCTTTATAAAATAAGATAATATTAAGAGGGGATAGGAGAAAATCATTTCATCCTAGAAAGTATAGGCTTAAATCTGTTATAAACTAAACCCATAATAGAGTGGTAACAGGTTACACCCTTTTAGGCAAAACACCCTATTTTCATTTTTATTATTTTTATCTCCATATCTTTATTCAATTTTTTGATATAAGATAATAAGAGGGCAAGGGTGCTATAATTTTTGTCTTAACCAGTATAGGAGTTTTTAGATTTGTTGATTTTCTGAATGTTGGGGCCTTCAAAGTCTACTCAATTATTACTTGATGGTAGCTTCAGCGGAATCTCATAGGGCAGCTGTGCTCCTAAGGCACTTATCTTAACAGAAGTTTATCGTTGAGGCTACTATGTTCATTTTGAACAGCCTTGATCTCTGTATGAAAACAGGCAGGAAAATCTCTAGTATATCAACTATGAAAATCTGAAAGTATCTTTACTAATCAGGAATTGGAGATTTTTAAAGGGTCTTACAAGATTCAGGATCATTTAGGGTAGATCTTGCAGGAAAATTGGAATCAAGTCAGGTATGTGATCTCTTGATTGGCAAGCCAGAGTACAAAGGCTTTTTGTGTACTTGGCCTTCCTTGCTTGCAGTGGCAGTTTAAAATGACCTCTGAAAGGCAAGATCTTTGTCAAGTGAATTAGCGCCTTTGTCAGGTAAATAGGCGGATTCAGGAGAGGTTCAGGATTTCATTTGCTCTTTCAGGAGTTTGTTATCCTTACCATTTTCAGTATCTGCCAAATTGGTGGATCTCCTCTGGTTTGCTTGCAAATTAGTTCATGTTTGAATCTCATCCATCTCAACACAACCACCGTTTTCCTGACAATTCCCCCTCAAGCTCTTGCCAAGGAGGAACATAACTTCAGAGGAATCAGGCATGCAACTGATTTATAGCAGAACATAATTTGAAAGAGGCAATCAGATATTCTATTCCTCATCAATAAATCACTCAGTAAGGGCCTGACCATAGCGTGTCAAGATTATGGATCCATCCTCCAGGCTGATGATGGTAAAACAAGATGAGGTCCCATAACTGATATTTGGGTAAAACTGGTTTCTGGGCTTTGTTTAATTTGGCCTCTCATTTACTTATAGTCTCTAAGGATCTGGAGGCTAAAACCTGTAGTTGGAACAATTCATCAGCCAGCCTTCACACAGCAAGATCAGTGGTGACTATTGTTAGGGTTTCTAGTATGGGTTGCACACTTGAGGGTAGTATTAGCTTTCATCCATAAAGAGCCTCAAAAAGGTGACATTTGTATAATTTGGTGGTAATTAATGCAATAAGTTAACAAAGCAGTGGGTAGATATTTGTTCCATCTAAAAGGGTCATATTGAGCCATCTTTTGGTGGATGGCAACTAGTAAGCTATTTGCCTGTTCTACAGCCCCATTAGTAGCAGGGTGGCAGGGTGCTGTAAAGGAGTGATAGGTTTCCATCAGCAAATTGATATCAATGATACTTGAGAGACAAAGTTGGTTCCATTATCAGAGAGCAACACATTGGGACTACTGTGGCAGGTGAAGGCCTGTTTTAGTAAGAAAGAGGCAGTGGGCTTAGAGGTGGGTGAGGCTATGAATTGGTCTCCGCCCATTTGTAAAGTTTTCACCGCTAAGATGATATAGCAATGACATTATAGTGCCATAGGCAAGGATAATGACATTGATACTAACCGTGGCAAACATAACCATGGGACTTGAGACCTGATGCTTTTAGATCAATTTTGGAGGCTTTTTATATGTGCACATAAAGCAGGTATTGATAACATCTTGGATAGTTTAATCATTCATCCCAGTAACAACGCTCTCTTAGCATTGACAGGTATTCTTTACCGCGCCATGGCCCACAGTCCTATGGGCTTCCAGAGCAGACTTCGTTCTGGCATAAGGTCAGAAATACAGTTGCCAAGAAGTCCTACTTGCTTATTCAACAGTCCATTTTCAACCTGAGTATGTTCAGCCAACCTCTTTAACTGGTGTTGCATCCCTGGAGCCTCTTGACTACAGTCCTCCGGTTCAAAATAAGTTCATAGATCCAATCTTTTTCAAAAACATAGAGTGTTAGTATGGGTAGCCAGGACAATCCATCAGCGCTTTGATGCACCATGCTTACTCAGTTAATAATTGAGAAAACATAACTCTGTAGTTTAAGTGCCTATTGGGTAATTATCCATTGAGGTTTTTCATCTGTTGTAGCCACCATAGAGAATAATGGTCCATCACTATGGTGTAATGGTTCTCATAAAGAAAGAGAGAAAAATGTTTGATGGCTAACAGGACATCCATACATTTTCTTTTGTTTATGCTGTAGTTACTTTCCGCCTGAGTTAAAGTCTTGCTATAGTAAGCAATGAGGTGATTTATTTGATTAATATCAAGCTTGGCGAGAATAGCCCCCACAGTCAAGGGTGGCAGTTAGAAAGTTCAGAAAATTTTGGGATAATTGTCAGCAATACCTGAACATTCTAAGAAAGACATGTATATCACATAAACTGCTTATCTGAGTCATTTTTTAGATGGTGATCATCTTGTCAGGTAGTAGCGAGAATCCTTCTTGGGTATCTTTATGTCTGAGAAACTCCATTTTGATCTGAAAGAACTGGCATTTGGTGGTCTCCAACTTTAGTGAAACAGAGAGAAGTCATTCAAACATGTCTTTTAGATGAGATAGATGTTGATCAAAAGTCTGGGAAAATACTTTCACATCATCCAAATAAACTAGTACACATGACATTTTCAGAGATCCAGGAGACAGCCCATTGCTCGTTGAAATATGGCTGGAGCATTGCATAGGCCTTGAGGCATATAAACGGGCTCAAATAATCCTTCACTCAATATAAGGATGCACTTCTCTCTATCCCTAGCGCAAGCTCATTCTGCAATACCCACTGGTAATATTTATTGCTAAAAAACTAAGATCCAGCTAAAGGTTTGTAAGGAATAATTGAATTTGGGGTAGGGGGTGTTGAGATTCTGATATGACTGGATGATAAGCCCTGATGAGCTACAGCAAGATGACAAGAATCTGATGACTAAAATATTATGAGTATTTGAGCGCCTTGAGATGAGGTGATATTATGATATAACGAATTATTAGATGCCTTCAAAACAGGTAATAAGGCAATGTCAACATTAATGAATATAATTTAGATCACCTCAAATTAAGGCGATAGGGCTCTGAATAATACCATCCTAAAACAAAACAAGATTTTGGGAATAGAATAGTCTAAGCTAAGAGAACAGTATTGTCTGAAGTCGAAGATATATAAGCAAGATGGGGCGATTGAAAGATTAGGTTGTTAATAGGTTGAGAGAGCGGAACAGCGAAAAGTTGCTGTATTTATTAAAATAAATAAAAGGGTCTTCGGGGCAATTTGCTCTTTTTTTATATTTTCCAGTGTGTTCAGAGGACCGACAATCCCCATATCATCTGTCTGTTGCTCAGTGGGTTTGATCTATGTGACTATTATGGTGTATCCCAATAGTATCGCCCAAAATTATAACAGTGGTGCTCACTACAGGAGGCCCATTGATCAACCACAAACCAATAAAAATCTCTAGTCACCGGCCATGGCACATCAGACCTGCTTTTCTAAGGAATCTTCATGCAACACTGCACCAGCCAAATATGAGGAACTCAAACTCACTTTACACATGGTGCTCAAGAAACAGGATGAACTTCTTCAAGAGGGAAGCCATTATGCACCAGCTTGACAGCACATTCAGTCAAATGAAATTTCTGGGACAACAAAACAGACAACTTGTTGATTGCTTAAACAAAACTACCAAATGACTGCACTGAGAAGAGCTGGAATTGACCAGTACCTCCCAGCCTCCTCATTGGGAAGGGGAAGAACGACAAGGAGGGGATTTTTATAATGAGGAATATGATGCTGGCAGGAGCTACTAAACCAAGGAGGGCAGCTCTGGATATGAGTATGAATCAGAGCACCAATTCCCTCAAGTGATGGCAGTACTGCCCACCGCAGAGGCCCACGCTACCTCCAAAGCAGCGGACACCCCACCCTCTTCTGGATCAGCTCCTCATTTAGAGACTGCTTATGGGTCTTGACCTATTCCTCAGTAAACCCCAAAAAGTCACATCTATGAGTGGGACGATGAGTCAATATCGAGAAGCTGCCTCTGTTTGATCACAATTTGGAATATCTGTAGCTTCTTCAAACATTTTAAGTTTGCAGCGAAAGGTGCCTCAGATTAGTATAAAGCTAAACTGTTGATATCTTCCTTGGATGTTGGGAGTGCAATTAAGTCACCTGCTACCTTTCAAGCAGCTCCTTTACCTACCAGGAAGTAAAGGATACCATGCTTCAACTGTTTGGGAGTTCCTCAAAAACGTTGCAGTGAAAGGTGGAGTCCTTGACTATTGGGTTCCGCCATAATGAGACCCTCACAGAGTTTGATGACTGATTTATGGCGGAAGCTTATGTGCTGATTGGTGAAGGCTATTTAGTGGAAGCTGGCGTGTGCATTGCAATAACCTCCACGGTGAAGCTATACCATAAGCTTAACAATATCATTTCTACAATTTTGGATAGTGACGTTCCCTTGCTCAAAATTGTGCAGTTCTTGCGCCGTATATATGCTAACTTTTCTTCACCCAATATGGAGCGGAAATATCCCACTGACAATGGACCCTCTTATTTGGGGGAATACATTTATCATGCACATATTATGTCTAGCAACCCCCAGCCTTACTGTAATTTCATGCCTCATCTTCAGCCTAATTACTCCCAACCATTTGACTTCCACCATGGCCCCATTTTACAAAAATCGTCAGAAACCCAATTACTGACCTGGACCTAGTTACACCAAACATCAGCAATCATCCTACCAACCTGGCCTAGTTAT
Organism: Massospora cicadina; assembly: GCA_022478985.1. Lineage (NCBI taxonomy): Eukaryota > Fungi > Entomophthoromycota > Entomophthoromycetes > Entomophthorales > Entomophthoraceae > Massospora > Massospora cicadina. Next base: position 33,092 of record JAKSZP010002918.1, on the reverse strand, counting down.
GCCAAACATCAACAAAATTTCATCCTGGACCCTCTTTTGAAAACCAAGGATGTGTGTCATGGAAACTGCAGAATAAGTTTAGATCAGCCTGCCAGTTGGGATGTGTGAACACCCAAAAGCAAGCCAGAATGCCAGAGGCATTGCTGACCATACGACTTAATATGGAGCTGGGAAATGTGATGCCATGAAGTGGTGGTGTAACAACAGGGTAAGTAGTGTCCCAACAGCAAACCACACTGAACTTATTCCCAACTCAGTGGTTCTAACTGCAGGAGGTGGTATTACTGGGACAGTCTTGAAGAAATTCTTGGCTTGAGAGGCCAACTCATCGGGGGTGATAGGGAGATGGATTCTCCCTATCCATTGTTGTACATAGGGCCATAAGATCCCCATATATTGTTGTCAGAAAATCTAAAGAGCGGGGTTGTAAGACCAAAAGTGTAAGACTCGCTGAGCCCAATTGATGACAGAGGGAGCCATGGTAACCAAAAAATTTTGGTAAAGCCCACCCGGAGTGCAGGGTGATGGACCACCAGGGAAATGCCATTTGGGATGCAGTCAAAATGGAAAATAAAGGAAATATGATTTTTTTTTGGCAAAAATTTATTGGGAAAGGAAAGTAAGAAAATCAACCAATAATTTTCTCAGTGCCATGCAACTTATTAAATAGTGGTTGATTGGGTAGTGACAGGATGGGGTCAGGGCCCACAAAAAATGACCTAACCGGCAAATAGTTTGGGAATGGGGGGGTTTATTCTTTGGAAACCAACATCGCAAAATTTGGCGGTGGGCTGAGTCTCTGTCAGTTTGACCTCAAATGTCCAAACCAAGGCTTAACTACATTTCCAATGATTAGCATGACGGCATTTGGCCTGATGGGCAATGGGAATCCCCCAAGGCCATCCCTTATATGGACAGGTCCATTTGATTGGGAACAGGTTCAGGATGGCCAACCCGCCCACGCTCAGTCGTTTAACCATTTGTTCAGTCAACAGCAGCACATTGGGTGCAACACCCAAATTACTATCTAAGGGCTTTGAACCCCATTGATAGAACCCGATATTTGTTCAACTGGTTTGGAGATTAAATTGGAACTGTCAGGCGATCTGGCCAATATCTCATTCTTCATGCTTTTACAGCCATTTAAATTTTGGGCATCAGCCAGATTTCCAGCCAAATTAGATCCAGCCAATTTCAGTTTGGTAATCTTGGCACAGATTTCACTAATTCCCCACAACCATTCTGCTGAGGTAAGTGTGGGTATTAGGGGTGGGATCCAGAGCGGACGAGCTGTTACCCATCGCTCATCTACTACATGAGCGAGGTCGCCCTGAGTGATGAGAGGTACCACCATCCTCTTTGGTGTCTTTTTATTTGGTAACGGGAAAATAACCGATTGAGAGCCAAAGGACGTTCCCTGAGACTTACAACGTGGCTCTTATGGGATTAATTGCTATGAGTGTGGTCGCCCTGGCCACCTGGCATGGAGTTGCCCTAACTGTCATGTTCAATACATGCAACAGGATCAACACTACCAGGGAAAAGATGGAGCGGAGTAGAGATGGGACTCTCTAACTCTGATATCCCAACCCCAAACGTTCCACCTGAACCCATTGTAGTATAACCAGTGAAATTCCCTCGATACAATGATGGGATATTATACCAGCAACCAGTTGGAGGGGTGAACATACTGACATGAGTGCAAGCCAAGGCCGCAGCGGATGAAGGACCTTAGGAGCAACCAAAGCTGTACACCTTCCAAATATTTGATCAAGCTTCCTCAGACAAGCTGAAACCAGCTGCAGATGCGCCAACCCTGAAAGGAGTAAACGTCGCCCTTCTGGTAGATGCCACTGTTAAAGAATACCCCAAAGTTGATGAGAGGATTATGAGTTTCCTTAGGAAAAGAGATCCAGTAAATGCCCATGTATTAAAGAGTCAATATTCTTCTTGTTCTGAGTGTACATACTGTGATATTTTTAGCGAAAAATAGAACTCATGCTAAAATTAGATACAGGCACTCTGGTCAACATAATTCTACTAAGTTGATGGCGAAGTTGATGTTAAAAGCCTGATGTGGACCACCAAATGGTGTACAGGACCGCTGGAGCGGAAAATACAGTCTCTGAGGGAGCGTACAGCATGCTACCTTTACAGCTTGGGTCCATTGTCATTGTAGCCCCAGAAATAGTGCTACCCAACAGTAACAACGACCTGCTAAATGGAACTGATTTCCTGCAACATTTTGGGGTTGTTATTGTTATGAAGGAGGAGACCTTTGAAATTTTGGGGCAGCAGATCCCAATCTACTATACCTCTAGTGGAGTGTCAAAGGTTCCGGTGCACATGGGCCATATCAATCTTGCATATAGTGAAGGAGTGATTCCAGTCTGCTATCATCAACTAAAAATCAATACTTAGCCCCTTCCCCAGCAGATATACAAATATCATGGGATACCTCTCCGAGCTGCTGGGCCTATATCTATTCCTTTGGGACACCAAGTCATAGTGAACACTGAGTTAGAGCTGGAAGTGCCAGCTGGGCTTTATGGGAAGGTCATTGGGCTCTATAAGAAAACACAGCTTGAGCCTCATGTGGCTCCAGGGATTATACTCCCAGGCCATGGAGAGATCAAGTTTTGTTAGCAAATCTCCAGAAAGAACCAATGCAAATTTTCCAACACCAAATAGTGGCATATTTACACTTGACCCTAATTGATGAGGTCCTTCAGGTTCACGAGTTCAATTCATGGGATGAATTTGGTTAATCGTCGAGTCACATCCTGGCGTAATGACAATGGTACTATGGGAAATTTTACTAGGGTTATCAGACAAACAAAAGGACCAAGTGATAGCTTTATTTCAGAAGTATAAGGAGATTTTTTGCCGTTGATGACCACAATTTAGAATGTGCTTGGGGGGTGGTCCATTGATTTGACACTGGGGATCATCCTCCCATCAGGTCTCGACCAATCCACTGATTTTGGGCAGCTGAATATGTTGCCACCAAAGAAATTAACAAGTTGCTGGAGCAATGGATGCTAAAACCGTCCAAGAGTCCGTGGGCTTTTCTCTTTCTGATTGTAAAAAAGAAGGATGGCACCAATCAGTTGGTGCTAGACTACTGGAAGCTCAACAGCATCACCAAGAAGGACTCATATCTTTTGCCTCAGATTGATAATGTGATGGATTGGTTAGGAGGAGCTCACTACTTTTTGGCGATGGATTTGATATCAGGCTACTTACAAATTGAGTTGTCCACGGAAGAACAGGAGAAATGTGCTGTGATCACATCTAAAGGTCTTTTTAAACCATCTGTATGCCGGAAGGGCTGTGTAACGCTCCAGCTACGTATAAACAAGCCATGGACACTATCCTTAGCAACCTGAAGTTGTCATATGACCTCATATACCTCAATGATATAAATTTTTTCTCTCAAACCTTTTATGAGCACCTTGATCATCTAGAAGCAGTATTCTGATGGCTCTCTGAGGCAAACATCAAAAATTAAGCCTCAAAAATGTAACTCCTTAAGGACCAGTTGGAATACCTGGGGTTTGTGACATACTTTAAGGAGCTGAAACCACAGCCAGCCAAGGCGGAGGCCATCCAAAAATGACTACACCAACTAGTAAGTACGGCATACAATTTTATTTTGGGAATGGTCAGCTGCTACCAGCGCTTCATCCCTAACTTCAGCTGTATTGGGGGGCTGCTATTTGAGTTGTTAAAAATGGATGCCATGTTCAAATGGATGGAACGCCATCAATACGCCTTTGACACTCTTTGGATGGCACTGATCAGTGCGCTGGTGTTACACTATTCAAACTTTGATAAGGTGTTTATCGTTCAGATGGATGTGTCCCTTTCTGCTGTTGGGGCGGTCCTTTCTCAGAAAGACAATGAGGGGGAGGAGAATCCTGTTGCATACTGCAGTCAAAGATTGAGCTGCCATGAGCGTAATTATACTGTTATTGAGTGGGAGTGCTTAGCAGTAATTTAAATGTAAAAGCAATTTAGGGTCTACTTGCATGGTGTGAGGTTTAAAGGCATAATGGATCATGTGTCATTATGTTGGTTTCAGAACCTCAAGGAGCCTAAAGGGCGTCTAGCCTGATGGGCTCTTAAGCTGCAGGCTTACGACTTTGAGATCCTCCACTGCCAGGAGCAAAGCATCAGAACGCTGACTGCTTATCTATATTGCCAACCATTGCCGTGACAGCGGATCTCAGCAATGTAATGTATGACAAGATGCTCAGAGGAAGATATGACGACGAACCACCCCAAGTAATAAAAGTGTTACATAAAATGTGAGCAAATACCTTCCAATGGAATGGGGAACTGTACAAGAAAATTGGCAATTCTACAGTGAACTTTTCGTGGCCCTCTGCACAGCCTGGGATTATTGTGAGCGCCCACAAGGAAGTTGGGCATGGTGGTATGTGCAAGACAATGGAACTGTTGTGCCCTCAGTACTATTGGGAAAGCATAAACTTTGATGTGCTTGAAACCATTTCCTGTTGCCAACAATGCCGAGTGGAAAACCCGTTCTGCTAGAAGACCTTGTATTAGTTAGTGAAACCACATTTTGCTTGGCATACGGTTCCCATTATGTCGTTGGCCCTCTGCCAATGGGAGCTAACTGGTGCAAGTACATTCTAGTGGCTATTGACCACTTGACCAGTTGGGTTGAAGTGCGGGAAAATCAGGATTTGGGAGCAGTCACAGTGGCCAAGTTCATAATGGAATGTATTATCCAGCAATGGCTGCCCTCAGTTAATCTTTACCAATAATGGAACCAACTTCACCTCGCACATCCTTCTCAAGTTGAACGAGTTAATGGGCATCTATGGGTATTGATGACCTCATATCACCCTGAGTCCAATGGAATGGTTGAATGGGTTACTGGATTCTGGTGAACATCCTAAAGAAGCTGGTAACTGATAGACCCCTATTGGAGTTCCCTCCTGTCTACCGCCATCTTTGCTTACAATATCAGCTATCATTCCACCACAGGGAAGATCCCCTTTCAACTATTATACAGATGGCACGCCGCTCTTCCAGAATTGCTTTATTCATGCATATAGGATACTGGCGGAATGGATTTCCACCATTACTTGACGAATTTAGCTGACACGTCAATCAAGTTACAAATGGAAGCATACTCATTCAGCTTGGCTAAAAAGATTAGGAATCAAGACACTGATCAGGTATTGCATAGCGGGTTGGCTCAGTTCCAAGAAAGTGATATAGTTTTATTCCAAGACTAGCACAGGTTTTGGAAGAAACACAAGCTGGTCAACATCTGGGTTGGTCTTTTCACAATATTTTTAAAAAATTTGTTTGACGCATACACCATTAATACCCAGCAAGTGGTCAAATCTTTGATCGCATGCATGTGAAGTTTCTCTGAGAGTATAAACAATAGGAGACTTATCATCCAGTCAAAAAAAAGGGGGGGGGGGGGTAATGTCAAGATTCTGATATGACTGGACGATAATCCCTGAAGAGCTATAAAGGAATGGCGAGAATCTGCATATAAGGATGTTATTTACAAGTGTTTTTAGCGTTTTAAAACGAGGTGATATTGGGATATTATGGTTTATTATTGGATCGCCTACAAAATGGCCAATAAGGCGATGTTGACATTTGAAAGATATAATTTAGATCGCCTCAAATTAAGGCGATAGGGATTTGAAGAATAACATCCAAAAACCAATGAGATTTGGTGGAATAAAATAGTCTAAGCTAAGAGAACATATTGTCCAAAGTTGCTGATATATAAGTGAGATGGGGCGATTGAAAGATTAGGTTGTTAATAGGTTGAGAGAGCGGAACAGCGAAAAGTTGCTGTATTTATTAAAATAAATAAAAGTGTTGTTGGGAAATTGCTCCTATTTTATTATATCTTCCAGTGTGTTTGGAGGACTGATAATCCCCATATTGTCTGTCTGTTGTTCAGTGGGTTCGATCTGTGTGACCCTTACAGTGTATCCCAATGGTATCACCCAAAATTATAACAGGGGGTAACTGTCTTTTTGATTGATGGCATTCAGATAATAGTAAACCATTACCATCTGGTGCCCTCCATCCTTCTTCCTCACCAGCAGCGATGGCGAGGCCCAGGGACTTTGAGACAGCTCCATCAATCTGGCATCCAAGAGTTGTTTTAGTTCCTTCATCACTTGGGCCTCTTAGACCTAAACTTCTGATAAGGTCAGGCGCAGATTGGAGGGGCATCACCAGTAAGCACCCTGTGCTGCACCCCTTCATCATTCCAATATAATCAGACCATGTGAATAAAATATCAGCATACTTTCCAATCAAGGCATCCTCCTGTCATTGTTGCTTGGAGGTGAGGGCGTCCCCTATATCCACTTCAACTCAGGCTTTGGTAGCACTTTAATCAATGCCTAAATTATGCAGCGTCCTACACCCATTAATGGACTCAACTTGATCATAGGGTAAAGTTCAGACATATGCAACTGGACAGTTTTGAGTTATCTGCATAAGTTGATCAGTAAAGTTAGCCATCAGAATAGTTAAAGGGCCTATTAAGCTAGATCTAGCACCCCAGGGAAGGTAAGGGGCTCCTGAATAGCCAGATTAGGGTCCCCATGAATCTCCAGTAGATGATCTGGCGGTATAGAGATTTGGAACCCAGTGTCTACGAGAAACTGTGACTTCAGAGGTATGGTTACACGGTTAATAGTATAATCAGGCATTCCTTATTGAGCTTCTGCACTGGAAGGGGGTAGTTTGGCCTTTGATCCAACTAATCAGTACTCTAGCCATTCAATGTGGTTTGGGTGCTCTAATAAACAGCTCTTAGGCTTTCCTTTTCTTTTTTCCTTGGTAATATCCTTTATGACTAAGTGGACGCGGTATACTAAAATAAAAAATAGAGGTCCTTATGACATAATATAACATTGAACTCAACCAGGAATTGGATGACGATGATAAAGTCATATCCATCGTTATATAGCACAATTGCTGGGGAAGTCACTACCAGAGATCCAAATTTGAGTGGCAAGGATGAGTAGGCGCCCAAAAAACAGGTTTAATGTAGCCCCGCAGTTTCATAATCTACTGTGTGGTTCTAATTTGGAGCGACTTTATCCATTTACTAGCCAAAAAGATATGACGTTAACTGGAGACCCCATGTCAACTATGGCTAAAATCTTCCCTTTGTGAATGACTACTTTCTATTCAAGTGACTTTGGTATCAAAATGAGGGATTGTATAAATTAAATTCCCTGGAAGGGAGGTCTAGAAAAGGCATTTTAAGAAGAAGTTAAACCTTTATATGAGATCAACGAATCTGGAACCTCCAATTCATCAGGTTTGGATAAGACATAATACTCAGCGTGCGGAGCAATGTTAGATTGAGTTTGAGGCAATGTATCATCATCAGAGGGTGCCTCACGCCCTAATTTTTCTCAGCTTTTCCCGACTCATCAGCTTTTTTTCTCAAAAGGAGCTTTCTTAATGGCCTAAGATTCCACAATAGGTGCAAGGGTCATGACAGGGTTTAGATCTCTGGAATCAATTGATGGATGAATGCAGGGTTGATTTTCACTTGTTAGATGGCTGGCACACTTCTAGATCAAGCAACTCCATTATGGATTCCTTAATGTAGGAATAGACTCATACATCTTCTGGCATTTTGGAAATAGAGCACAAGGTTGGTATTGTGCTGATAATCTGAGAGAATAGTGGCAATAGCATCAGCTAGGTAACTCAGTCACAAGATGCAAGGTCTTGAGCCTCGCAATAAAATCTTTTTGGCACAATCTATATTGGTTTCCCCAAGTCTAGGGCGTATCATATGAAGGCCTGTTTACAGTTAGAAGAAGAGAGGTTACTTCTGGTTTCTTTAATAAGGGCATTCTTTATGGCCATCCAGGTAGTACACGTCTCAGAGTATGTCATCATAATCTCTTAGGCTTTCCCATACAGACAAGTTTGAATATGTTGATATCTCTGATGGTCCATAGGCCGTTCAAAGCACCTTAGTACACAAAAAGGTAAGACTGAAATGGTTTCAGTCCTGAGTACATATTTCTCTTTGAAGCTGGGTAAAAATATCTGACAGGTTCAGAGAGCACATGTATGGCTGGAGAGACTTTCACTCAGAACTGTGGGTTCCATAATTCCCAAGTCATTATCAGGTATAGCCTTATCAAATTGGCGGCGGAATTCGTCCATATTATACTGGAGTTTAGTGTAACAGTCATTATCATGCGTTAGAGGGGCTTTGGTATCTAAGATCGATGAAGATTTTTGATCTCAGCAGATTGAAGGGCCAATTGAGAAGAGTGAGAGCCTTGTTTAGCTTCAAAAATCTGGAGTTTCGCGTTTATCCGCTTGAATTGGCAATAAATTTGAGCTTGAGAATTTATAAGGTTTGCACAAGTTGCAGTAGTTTTCATATAATTGTTGTATAAGGAAATAAAGGTTAGATCTGCATCAAGATGATCCCCTTCAATAGGCAACTTGGCTACTTGGGCCACCAGTAGTAATTGTTGCTCAAGAGCCTTAATCCAAGATTTGTGATTCTCATTTAAAGTAGGTCCAACTGGGGGAGAGGATCCAGGAGGACCACGGGGACCTTTAGATTTAGGAGGTCCCCATTCTTCGTTCTTCCCCACTTTTCCAGGAGTTCCTTTTTGAATAAAAACCTCCTGGATTATCAGCATAGCAGTTCATTCATCTAACTTCTTAATATGAGCGGCTAAGGCGGCGATTTGGGAGTCAGTGTTCTAGTAAATCTCACAAATGCAGTTGATGAGTGTAACCAAAGCGCTTTCTAATTGGTGGTACATGTTAGCGGCAGCATAGGTCATACACTAAGAAAGTTCACCTTGTAAGTATTGGATGATCCCAGTATCAATCCGGGCCAGGTGACGTTATTTTACTGATTTCTTGAAGGTTCCAAAAATAGCCTCAAAAATTTCTCATTTAAAATCTGACGTGGCTTCATACGATTCATTGAGCTGAGTGTGAAGTTGATGAGACAATCTGGGTTGCTGTTATATCTCCAAGTAATGTAGCCTATGTAGTTGAATTTGATGGTATAGAGCGGGATGTACAAATAACTGAATATAGTATTCCATTTGGGTGACTCTTACTTAAGAGCTGGGAAGGTCAGGAGATGAACCTAGATGATTCAGATTGCTAAAAATCCGTGTGGTGCAGCTATGGCTGGATCTCCCACCAGGGGTAATAGTTCCGACTGGTAACATGGTGACAGTGTCAGTAACATCAATGTTCTGCATTTAATAAAGAGAATCATCTAGCGCGGAGATAGACTGGGCCATGGTCACTTTGAATTCAAGCTCTTGAGTATGAGGCAAAGGAACATAGGGATTATTAGTAATGACCCACGGGCCAGGCTAATGTTATCCTCCAAGGTAGGAGGGCCGTCATCACCGGAATCATTCATCTGGAAGATAAGTCTTCACCAGGTAGCCTTGGAAAGACCTTGCAGAAATAATCAGTTTTGGGCTTGTTGATTTTCTGAAGGTCAGGCCTCTGAAGGCTACTTGATTACTAGTCAATGGTAGCTCTAGTGGAATCTCTTAGGGCAGTTGTGCTCCTAAGGCAAATCTCTCAATGGAAATTCATTGTTGAGGCTACTCTGTTCATTTTGAGCAGGCAAGATCTCTGTATGAAAACAGACAGGAAACTCTCTAGTATAATAACTAGGAACATCTAAAGATATCTTTATGAGTCAGAAATTGGAGATACATATAAGGCCTCATTAGATTTAAGATCATTTAGGGTAGATCTTGTAGAAAAATCAGGATTGAGTTGGGTATGGCGATCTCTTATTGGCTAGCTAGAGTACAAAGACTTTTTGTGTGCTTGGCTTTCCTTGCTTGTAGTGGCAGTTTACAATGACCTCTGAAAGGCAAGATCTTTGTCAAGTGAATCAGCGCCCTTGTCAGGTAAATCAGCAGATTTGGGAGATGTTCAGGATTCCATTAACTCAATCAGGAGATCATTATCTTTATCATTTTTGGTACCTGCCAAATCAGTGGATATCCTCTGGTAGGTCGCAATTCAGTTCATATTTGAATCTCTTCCATCTCAACATGAACCTCAAATTTCCTGAAAAGGTTCAACCCTATTACAATCCAAACCTGTGTAACAATCAAAAACGTCCCAGTTTAGACTGCCATTTTGCCTTTGGATTGGTGCCAAAATTTGGTGCTGAAAGATTGTCTGATATGAGGTTCCCTCAAGATAAGTGTTTTGACTCATTATACTCACCAATTCAACCTCAGATTTAGTGAAATTTGAAAACGAGAAAGATGACACAGGTAAACAAGGAGTTTGGATCCAAATTCAGCCTGATTTCTTTAATAATGGAATAAACATGCAAACCAATTTAAATCATAATAAGATATGGCACCGCAAGCAACACAAGAAAAAAACCCAGAGGAATACAAAAAACCTAGAGAATTCAGCACCTCCAATTGATGCCTGGAGCCAACATTTTTGTTCAGGCACAAAAACTAGCTTCACCGCAGGATATCAGGTAAAAAAGGCAAGGTCAGCCTTGAGGCCACCTGAGAGACTCACATGAGAGCAGTAATCTAGAAAGAATTCTGAACTGAGTTCTGAATCACATGGGCCTTACCTTAAAAGGTTGCCCTTCTAGGGCCCCTCCTGCACTATTCTTTAGGCCCTAAGAGCATAAAGAATAGCTTGGAAGGGCACAGCCTAGCGCCAAACCCTGCATAAACCGCAAAATAGTCCAAAAAGCGTTTCAACTTGAGTTTTGAAAATCTGATTCTTGATTTAAAATATAATGATTGGTCAACCCAGCCATTACAACCTGCACCAGAGTAATAATAGTTTCATCCCACTAGCAACTACCCTAACATTTATTATTTTTATCATCATAATTTTATTCAATCTTTTTTAAAAAAATCAATAATATAGGAGGGAAGGAAATAATATTTTTTCCTAACCAGTATATGTTTTAGCCTGTTCTGAACCAAACCTGCACAGATTGATAGCAGAATTTACCCTGTTTAGCTAACCACCCTTGCGTAGAAAAACTTTTAAAATAATTAATCAACTAAATAACACCAAACTTCTAGCTGAAACATTATTAATATAAATGCTATCGCCGGGCTATAGAATAGATAGTTCAAAGACTTACTATATAGTTTTTAAAGGGCCTATATCTTAATTACTGCTATATTAAATCTTATATTCCTAGCTTATGTGATTTAGAAGATAAGAAAAAATAAGCTTTTATATTTTGATTTACAGTTTTTTATATATTTGGTTAAAAGGAATTTCAAAAGCCCTACCTATTTGAGAACTTAACAATAAAGAGGCATATGCATACCAAATTTTATGCAGTAGGTTTTTAGTTTGGGAGAAGTATTTTTGATATGATGAAAAATCTAAATATCATATAATGAACAATTATTACTTAATAAAGCCAGAAGTACATATAAATAATAGCTTTTTATAAATATTTTCTTAGTAGGTTTAATGACCTAAAAAGTTCCTCCATTCCAAATCATAAATTCAAGCATATGTGGTTTTAGGATATATGATGAAAGTAGCTTATAAATATAATTTTGTAGTTTTTGTAATTTTATTTTTAGTTAAAAATGGGTATATTTCCCTTACCTACTATATAATCCTAACCTCAAGTTAAATATACATAGTAAATTCATAAACGTAGGTTTGTTGGGTTTGAAAAGAATTTTGTATATAATGTTTAAATTTGAATTGTTTTATAAGAAAATCTATTATAGTTGCTATAAAATTGGCGATATCCAAGAGATACGCCGCCGGATTTGCATAGGGTTCAACCCACTGAGCAAGTAGGAACAACAATGTGACAATCGTTGCCCTTGGAACACAAAATAAACTTACAGATAAATATGGAGCACTAGCTCCCGCTACTTCTTTATTTAATATAATTAATATCGCGGCTTCTTCTAATTCCGCTGTCTTTAACCTATATAACAACAACCTTCCCTGATCATCTAGTCTTGCCTATATGGTAATGACTTCGGATGCTATGACTCATATGGCTTAGTAATTTAATTCGCCATATATTATTGGCTCCATCAATTCTTCATTTGTTAAGTTCACAATTACCTAATTTGAGGCAATTTCCCAATAACTAATATTGCCTTATGTCAAGGCGCTCAATTAATCAATACCTATAGTAAACTCAATGGATCCAATCCATTCCGCCATCACAACTGAGGGCATATCATCCAGCCATATCTGAATTATGACATTACCCCCCCCCCCCCTTTGACTGGATGATAAGGCTCCTATTGCCTATATACACAGAGGAACTTTGTATGTACTCAGTTGATGATCTGACCGCTAGCAGAGTCCTTGATAGTATATGCATCCACACCTGTCTTTTCAATAGCTTTGAATGGCCCAATCCAGATGCTGGCCAACTTGTGTTTCTGGACAAACCCAAGTTGGTCATAGAAGAGAACCATATCGCCTTCCTTGAACTGCACCAACCCGCTACAACATACCTGATTGGCAGCCTGATTCCTGATCTTTTTAGCTAAGCTGAAGGAATATGCTTCAGTCTGCAATTTGATCAAAATGTTTGCAAGGTTGGTCAAATAATAGTGGGGTTCCATTCCACTGGTGTCTTCTACACATGAATAAAGTAATTCTGGAAGAGCTGGGTGTCAGCCATAAAGCAGTTGGAATGGGCTTTTCCCATGGCAGAATGGTAACTGGTGTTATAGGTGAACACAGCAGTGAAAAGAAGAGAGGTCCAATCAGATGGTCAATTCATTACTAATTTGCATAGGATATTCACCAGAGTCCCATTCACTTGTTTGACCATTCCATTAGATTTGGGGTGGTATGGGGTCGTGAGAACCCCGCAGATTCCCATGAGCTCGTTCAGTTTGGGGAAGATGTGCGAGGTGAAGTTAGTTCTGTTGTCAGTGAGAATAAACTGAGGGCATCCATGTCGCTGAATAAGACACTCCAACACAAACTTGGCCACTGTAACTGCCCCTAAATCTCATATTGCCCTTGCTTCAACCCACTGGGTCAAATGGTCAATAGCCACAAGGATATACTTACACCAGTTAGCTCCTGGTGGCAAGGGACCAACGACATCCAAAGAAACAGTATGCCAAGCAAAGTGTGGTTTCACTACCTGATATGAAGTCTTACGGTGGAATGGCTTCTCCACTTGGCACTGATGGCAACAGGAAATGGTTTTGAGCACATCAAAATTCATACTTTACCAATAGTACTGAGGGCGCAACAACTCCATTGTCTTATGCACCCCCCATATCTGAATGCCTTGTGGGCACTCATAATAATTCCTGACCGGGATGAGGGTTGTGGAAAATTCACCGTGGAATCACCAATCTGCTTGTATAGTTCCTCATTCCATTGGAAGGTATTTGCTCTCATTTCATTTAATGCTTTGATCATTTGGGGTGGTTCATCGTTGTATTTCCCATAGATCATTTTGTTGAACTTTATATCACTTACATCCGCCATAACTGCAATTGTTGGCAATATTGATAAACAATTGGCATTCTGGTGTTTTATTACAGGTTGATGAAGAATTTCGAAATTGTATGCTTACAATTTATGAACCCATCGGGCCAGGTGCCCTTCCAGTTCTTTCAATTTTTGTAACTAGTGTAGCAAGGCATGATCCATTACAACTTTGAATTTTACTCCATGCAGATACACCCAGAATTGCTTATAGGCATAGATCACCGCTAAGCACTCCCACTCAGTCACAGCTCAATTGCGCTCATGGCTGTTCAAGCTATGACTGCAATATGCTATGGGGTGTTCCTCTCCTTCCTCATCTTTTTGGGATAGGACTGCCCCTACAGCGGAAAGGGATGCATCTGTCTGAATGATGAATTCAATTTCAAAATAGATAACGTAACACTGGCGCGCTGATCAGTGCAGTTCAAAGCATATCAAAAGCGTGTTGCTGTTGTTCCATCCATTCAAAAGTGGTGTCTTTCCTTAATAACTCGAATAATGGGCCCCCAATACAGCTGAAATTAGGGATGAACCACTGGAAATATCTGACCATTCCCAAAAAGACCTGTATATTCTGCTTGCTGTTGGGTAGAGTCATTTTTCAAATGGCTTCCACTTTGGCTGGTCGAGGTCTCAGCCCTATGGCATCAACCACAAATCCCAGGTACTCCAGCTGGTCCTTAAAGAAGTGACATTTCTGGGGTTTGATATTGATGTTGGCCTCAGAGAGCTGGTGGAATACAGCTTCTAAATGGTCAAGGTGTTTGGAGAAGGTTCTGGAGAAAACATTAATATTGTCAAGGTATACAAGGATGCATGGCAATTTTAGGTCCCCAAGAATAGCGTCCTTTGCCCGTTGGAACGTAGCTGGGGCATTACAAAGCCCTTGTGGCATCTGGGTTGGTTGGAAAAGACCTTTGGATGTGATTACTGTGCACTTCTCCTGTTCTGCTGGTGGAAACTCAATTTGCCAGTAGCCTGAGATCAGAGACATAGCTGAGAAGAAACGAGCTCCCCTAACTGATCTAAAGTATCATCAATCCGTGGTAAGGGTGAGGATTCCTTTTTAGTGATGCTGTTAAGCTTCCAGTAGTCTATTACTATGCAGTTGGTGCCATCCTTCTTTTTTACAATAAGAACAGGTGAAGCCCACAGGCTCTTGGATGGCTCAAGCATCCTTTTTTTTTAGTACTAGATGGTCCCAACCCAAGGGGGGGATTCATCGATGTAGCTCAAGCATCCCTTGTTGTAATAACTTGTCAATTTCCTCAGTAACCACGTCTTCTGCTGCCTGAGAATGGCAGATTGGCAGAGACCTTATCGGAGGATTAATGCCGGTGTCCAATCAATGGACCACCCCATGAGAACACCCTAAATCATGGTGATCAACAGTAAAAATCTCTTTATATTTTTGAAATAAAGCGATTGCCCTATCCTTCTGTGATTCCAACAGCCCCATTAATTCATCACGTGAAGCAACCCACCATTACACGAAGCTGTGGTGTGGATGGCAGACCAAATTTATCTAGTGACCTAAAGTCATGAACCAAAAGAACCTCCTCAACAGGGATTAAGTGTAAATATGCCACTACTTGGTGGAGGCGGACATGCAGTGGTACCATTTGTAGATTTGCAATTAAAACTTTGATCTCCCCTTGCCCTGGTAAAATAATACCTGGAGCCATGTGGGGCTCAAGCCATGATTGCTGATATGGACCAATAACCTCCCCATAGAGTCCATTTGTAATTTCAATCACCAAGTAAGTGTTCACTATAACTTGATGCCCCAATGGAATAGATAAAGGTCCAGAAGATCTGAGCGGCAGCCCTTGATATTCATATATTTGTTGAGGAAGGGCTTGGGGTTTGCCCTTTAACTGATGGTAGCGCACTGGAATGACTCCATCGCTATAAGTTAGATTAATATTTTCCATATGCACTGGGTCATTTGGTACTCCTCTAGAGGTAAAGTGGATTGGAATTCGCTGACATGATATTTCAAAAGTCCCATTAGTCATATTAATAACAGCCTCATAGTGTCGCAAGAAGGCAGTTCCAATTAACAGATAGTAATTGCTATTTGGTAACACTATAACTGGAGCTACCACGACAATAGAACCAAACCTCAGAGGAAGGGCACTGTATGCACCCTCAGAGACTGTATTTTCCACTCCAGCAGTGCCATATACCATAAGGAGTTCCACATCCAGTTATAATGCCAACCTGGCCACCAATTTGGAGGAGACTATGTTGACAGGTGCGCCAGTATCTATGATGGCACGGACTTGGGTATTAGCTACAACCAGGTCACAGTAAGTACATTCAGAGTACGATGCATCTCAACTGTTGATAACATGGACATCTAAAGGATTCCTGTTTCCAAAAAAAACATGCAATCCCCTCACCAATTCTGGGGTATTGTTTTATAATAGTTTGGACTGGAAGGGCGATGCTTACTGCTTGTAAGAAAGGTGCATCCGAGAAAGGGCCTAAAATTCCAGGGGTTACTTGGTCAAACATTTGGCAAGCATACGGCTTGACCTGCATCTGAGCCCCTTTTCCCTCATAGATGCTGACTGTACTTGTGTCCGAACATTCACCCTTCCAACAGGCGGCTGATATAACACTGACTCATTGTGTAAAGAAACTTCCACTGAATATTCAAATTTGGATTCAGGTGGGACATTTGGGTTTAGTATAGTGGAGATAGAGAGTACCTTCTCTACTCCGCTCATATTTTCCCTTGCCATACTGTTCCAGCTGTACGCAAGAGGCCAGTTGAGTAGGGCACCATTGTGCCAGATGCCCCTGTCAACTTCATTTGAAACAGCTGACCCCATAGGGCCCACATCCTTGATTAATACAATACCCTTCATGACGAGGGTTGGGCTGGAATTGATCAGTATAAACAGATCTAGTGTGGTAGTGGACCCGAGGATGATAAGCAGGAATGGGGTGGACGTTTAACTGCTGAGAATAGCTTGGTGAAATCTGAACTGGACTGATAGGGTCCCCCAAATATGATGGTTCAGCAGTCATAGCAGTAGGAAACTGATTGGTATTAGGTGGAGGGAAGTTGTCTGATATGCGGTGCAAAAACTGAACAAGTTTAAGCAAAGGTACATCCTCATCCAACAGTGTGGCCATTACATTGTGTAGCTCACAGTACAGCTTTACAGCAGAAGTCATTGCAATACACATATCAACTTCGGATAAAACTCTGGCCCCAATTAACACATGAGCTTCTGCCATAAAGCGCTCAGCAAAAGCAGTGAGAGTTTCATTCCGCTGAAACTTGATGGTCAAAAATTCGACCTTCTACTGGGACATCTTTGCAGTTCTACCGAACAACCACAGCACCATATTTTTGACTTCTTAGTATATAGGGGAACTACCTAAAAGGTAACAGATGACTTGATCAGCACTTCCAACATCCAAGGAAGAAATCAAAAATTTTGCTCTTCATTGATCTGAGACTCCTTCAGTTGCAATCTCAAATCATTTAAAGTACCCATGAATATTCCCTTCATGATTGAATGGGGGCAGCCTAGTGTAGTGGACCTCCTGGAGAAGCTCATCTTGTTTTTTAAGCACAGCATCCAACGCCAGTTTTAGCTCTGCATAGGCAAATGGCCCAGATAATTGGGTAGGATATTTATCAAAACAACATCAATGCAACATTACTGACAACTGAGTTTTTATCATTGATAATTGATCAATGGGTCCCTGTAGTGAGCACCACTGTTATAAAATTGGCAATATCCAAGAGATATGCTGCCGGATTTGCATAGGGTTCAACCCACTGAGCAAGTAGGAACAATGATATGATGATTGTTGCCCTCGGAACACAAAATAAACTTACAAATAAATATGGAGCACTAGCTCCAGCTACTTCTTTACCTAGTATAATTAAAATTGTGGCTTCTTCTAATTCCGCTGTCTTTAACCTATTTAACAACAACCTTCCTTGATCATCTAGTCTCACCTATATGGTAACGACTTCAGATGCTACAACTCATATGGCTTAGTAATTTAATTCGCCATATCTTATTGGCTCCATAAATTCATAATTTAAGTTCACAATTGCCTAATTCGAGGCAATTTACCAAAAACCCAATATTGCCTCATGTCAAGGCGCTCAGTTAATCGATACCTATAGTAAACTCAATGGATCCAATCCATTCCGCCATCACAACTGAGGGCATATCATCCAGTCATATCCAAATCGTAACAATAGTAAAAATCAAGCTGTTTTTTTCACATATTAATAACATCCTAAATATGAGTGGTTTCTTAGATGAACTACAAATTTTGGAGAAGAACATCCATGTTATTTTGAAAATTCCTAGCTTTTGTGGTTTAAGAGAAACCTTGATTAATAGTGTCTTTTATATATATAGTATAAAATTTATATATAACTATTTAAATGTCATTTATTAAGATCCAATCTTTATCCTACTATTGGTAGTTTATAGGTACAGCTTCATGTAACTTTATTAAAAAGAGTAGATTGCTTTTAGTTATTTGTGACTGAAATATCCCATCTAAAAAGTAACCCACTTTGTTTTAAGCCTTTTCAGCTACCTTTCTTTTGATACCATAATATAATTTATGTCACAAGGCTTTACTATATATCCCACTGGACCCATTTTACCAATTTTCACCATTTGGTGCTTAAAGTTTACATTATAAAATAAGCTCCTAACCTTCACTTAATAAAGCACTAGCACTAACACTAACTGACAGACAGACAGATTGAAATCTGAAGCCATCAAGTCTGATAAGTTTAATCTATTTGAGTGAGTGGGTGAAAATTGTTGAACATATAAAATATTTACCAAATTGCTCACCCAAACTTAAACAAAATCTACTTAATAATACTATAACATTAACTGACTGACATCAAGTCTAATAGGTTTCATCTTTTTGGCTGAGTGGTTGTAAATTATCAATTATATAAGATAATTAACCAAATTGCTCACCCAAAACTAAATAAAAATCAGCGTTAGAGTTTTAAATTGATTAATAAGTAGAATTAGAATAATCAGCTCACCAGCCACGAGGGCAACAGAAAAGCTGTTGGTCCAAGCAACTTTAGTGTAATGCTGCACAGCCTTTAGGTTATGTCAGTGCAAGCTCATAGATAAATCTGAGCAACCCAGGTAACTCTGTTAGTCCAAACTAAGAATCTATGATACAGTTTTACATAAATTCTTTAGAGATATTTTAAAACCTTCATATAATATGAAATCAATTTCACTTTTAAAGTGATCCTTTTACAATTTCCACAGGACTTTTGCTATATGCCCTATAATTGGTAAAAAATTAGATTGATTCTTATTAAACCTTGTCATAATTGGGATATATTGTTTTAGTAATGTTAAGGAATTTATTTAAAAATGCTTTAAATATAAACCATACCCAACCTTTAAACAAATTTGAACACCATTTCAGGTAAAAGGAGAAAATTTGACTTTTATCATGGGTTTTGTGTCCTAATCAAAATATCTTTCTATAATATAAAGTTTATTTATTTGATTATTAGTAATATTGCCCATGTTTTATAATGGTATTGCCATTTAAGATGTATTGATTATAGAACCAGAAATACTAAGTTCAGTTAGAATTTAAATCCATACCCCATCCTGTTATGGTATAAGGCTTAGAGGTCAAATCCCAAGTGGATTTGGAGATCAGATGCTTCTCATCAATTACTTATATTAAAATTTATTGAAAGCTATAGGGGTCAATTATGAGTTTAGTATCTTGGTAGATGGACATTGATAGGTTTACAATAATTATACATATCAACTTAACTAAGTAAACACCAAACTGCAAAGTAAAACCATTAAATTAGTTGAATCAACTAAAAGTCACTTACCACTCAACTAAAACTAATTGACCCATTGCATCAACCAATCACCAACTGTATACAGAAACCAGTGATCCTATTGGATTAACCAAATAACCACCACTTTTTGAAATCAACTGGGCTAATAAATTGATTAAATTACCATCTGCTTAATCAAAATTAAAGAGCCTATCAAATTGACCAAACAATAACAAACTTTTCACCCAAAATCTTATATAAAGAATATTATTAAATTTATATTTTATTGATACATTCTATATATGACTTTAATTTATTTTTTTATTTATAAAGAAAATGAAAAACAGTCTAAGATTGTACCCAATGTTCATATATACTTGTGCCAAGTTTGTATACTTTTAGTATATTTTTTATGAAATAATAGATAATATCTAAACATATAATGATTTTTTTCTATATAAAAATAGCAATTTAAAAAAATGGGAAAAAGAAACAACTTTAAAATAGCACCATCTTTTTCAAAAAGAAAAAAAAACACCTTCAAAAATGCATTAAAAAGCATGAAATAATTGATAAAAAAATGAAAATTAATAAACCCCCTTTTGAAGTATGGACCCTCTATCACTGCCTCCCGAGTTCGATCCCGGTAATGGACTTTGGGTAGGGGACGATTTTGACTGTGTTGGTTTTGCGTGCCAATGCCCCAAACCGAGATAGCAAATAGCAAAGGCGGTCCATGGAGTTCCTGGCCTATCATACGCCGCGCATGGAGGTTTTCTGGGTTTTATCCTCCTTTCCCATTTTTCTTCACTTCCCTAATCAGTGCGGTACCGTCATCAGGTCGGCCCACCTTGAATAAAATTTAAATTTAAATAAACCCCCTTTTGAAGTCAGCCGTAACTCACCCTGACCTATATAATTTTGCTCACAAATACAAATTAGAGCTTTTATTGGATTGGGTCCAAGCGTAAACTATAAGAAACCTAAGATATACAGTGCTAAGTATATATATTATAAATGGCTATTATAAGTTAGTTTAAAGTATGGTGCCAACTTCAAAAAGGGTTTCATTGATTATTTAAAATTTTTATCAATTATTTCATACTTTTTAGTGCCTCTCTGAAGGTGATTCTTTTATCATTTTTTTCAATTTTTTGGTTTTTTCTATCTTGCCAATACCCATTTTAGCCAGAATTGCTTATGAGTATAGATTAATAAATGATATTATTTATATTAACTTTTCTCTCTCGTTGCAATTACTTTTGCAACTTATTCAATTCAAGTCTGAATCTAGTTTGATAATCTCACAGAGGAGATTAGTCTGCGCCCATGTCAGGGAGCAGTTGGGCAAGTAAGGTAAGAGGAGCAGGTGGTAGGCCCGCGGCCTCAAACATTCAAAAAGGCCCTGGAGAAACTGGCAGAATAGAAAAAAATTTAAAAAAACTTGTGGTCATTATTTCCCCACAAATCCTCGCTTGGCAAGTGTGATGCAACCAGTACATCAACACGCCACACTCCCAACCATTCTCATCGGTGGAATATGGAGTCCAACCATCTAGTACTAAAAAAAGGAATATGGAGTCCATGTGTTTCTGGACATCCAACAAACAGCTCTATAGGAAAAATTTTATGGGGATATGCACACTTTTTTCCCAACTGTGGTGTACATTGCACCTCACTCCATGTCATGTGGTTGACTGGACCTCAGTTTTGAAAACAAGGAGGCAGCAGACAAAGCTGCTGTGGTGCGTGTAGTGATCAACCTCCTGAAGGGCAATGGGTTGTCAAAACCAAATGCACCAGATGGATAAAATCCAACCAAATTTTCCTCACATTTGACTTTTGCCTACTACAGTAAAATGTGCCATTTTGGAGCAACACCTGAAAGATGGTTTCACCATTTATGGCAAAATACAATCTTTTGAGATGAAATGCTTTAAGCTGATGCCACAACTGTGCACCGGCAAAGCCATTGAAGTTCTGACCCCAACTGAGGAGATTGCAAAGGACCCAACCCAGATCCTGCACTCCACATATATCAATATCAAAGGGCATACCACCCACCCTTTCCGGGTAACTGTGGACAGCGCGCCCCCCATCTGCACCCACTGTGACGTGTTCAGTCATAAGGCACATGCATGCCCCACCAAGGAGGGCATCATATTCCAAGAGCACCCCTCAGCGGCCATGGCCAGCGGAGAGGCACACTATGAACCAACCACAAGCATAAAGAGGCTTTCCCGTGGGGAGCACAAGGCTGCTACCTACTGGTAAAACCTATTTCCCCACAAGAGCAGAAGAAGGCCAAGCAGGCCCGCAGGGCTGTGGCCAAGGAAGCAGCCAAAGTCACCATCAATATCCCACACTCCCAATGCCAGGAGGACATTGAAACCTTCACAGCAGAAGCAACTCAGGAATCCATCAACCAATCAGATTGGGAAGCCCATGCCAATTGGGCCACCCAATCTGAGGATCTGATGGGTGACTTGATTTCACCTGATCTTTGCAAACAAGCTCCAGTCAAAACTGACTTGGCTTCCAACCTACCTGAAAATTTTTTTGACCCACTTGATGGTGCACCAAACTCATCCACACCACAAAAAATTCGTTTTGACATCGGGTAAACAAAAAGTGAAGGCAAAAGCCAACATTAACCTTTATGCTAAAATCAACAAAACTACCAATAGTGTTGCTGCAAACACCCGCGCTGCCATGAAGGCCCATGGGGATCTAGAGGAGGCTAGTGGGCCCAGGTGCCCACCCCTTGCACCTAAGGTGTGATGGGGGAAACCTTCACTTTAGGGATGTTGAATATCATCAGACTCAAGGCCTCACCATCCCGGGCTAGGAAACTGAGTTTTTTACAAAAAAATTTACCCATGGATATCCTGGCCATCCAGGAGTCCCACTGTCCGCGAGGTTCTGAGGATGCTTGGAAAAGCATGCTCCTCCCATCCCTATCCTTTTGGTCAGAGCACTGTGGGGTGCTAGTTCAGAAAAACAATTTTTTCAAATTTTTATTGTCAGAATCCTTCCTCAATGGCTGAGTCCTCATTGTCACTTTCTCGTAGGCTGATGTGGCACATGCTATCATCAACATCTATGCCCCAACCTGTGCATGAGAACGTAAGGAATTTTTCTCATTGGTCAAACCCCTCCTATTACCCCCAGACCCTTTTGTAGTCAGCGATATGAACTGTTGGCTAAACACACCAACAAACTATTGGCCTTCCTCTTCCCATGCCCCGTAGGGTCACATAGAACTTCGCGTTCTAAAGGCCACCCTTGGGTTGATGGATGCGCTGCCGCGGTGAGCCCCACTGCTCAAAAACATGACGTGACCCCCAGACAACAATGGCCAATTAAGGTCCATGACCCGCATAGACCTTATCCTTATGCCAGCGAAATTCCAACCCCACATTTCCCACTTCAAAACAACAAAAATTGAATTCTCCAACCACCGCTGGTCTCAGTAACCTACCACCTACCTGTCACAGTGGCTAAGGCCCCACATTGGTGCAAACTCTGCCCTCCTGAACTTGCGTCGCCAGGATTTTCCACTGGGGTGGAATCAGCAACTTTGGAAAAAGAGTTTGTTACACCGTTTTGTGTGGACCCCATCTCCACATGGGCAGCCTTCAAAGAGGATACCATCCGTCACTTTCACCACCTCTCCTCCTGACGCTCATGAGCCACATCAGCCATCATCTCGCGCGCTCTGGCAGAGGTGGCACACCTGGAGTCCAACATCCCAGCCACAGGATACAGCCCTGCATGGGGCCAGAAGTGGGCAGAGGCAGCCGCCCACCTCAACGCGCTCAAAAGGCAACACAAACATCGGGTTTGTGTTCAGTACAGGGCCAAAAGCATTACAGAGGGTGACAAGTGCACCGCATATTTTTTTAAATTTTTTTTTGCACCATGCCAGAGCGTGGCCTGCACACAGGTGCAAAGATCGGATGATTCCATCGCGGATATGCCAGACAAAGTGGCAATTGAAACACAAAAGTTTTACTCTGAGTTATACCAATCTGGTCTAATTCAGCTGGCCGAAGTGGCGGAATTTCTCGACTGAACCCACATCTGCACCAAGATCCCAATACCTGGAAATAATGAATTTGATTACTCAAAAAAATTATGGACAGCCATCCGCGGTGCACCAAACCAGAAATGCCCAGGCCCAGATGGCATTCCATATGAATTCTATAAAAAGTACTTCAAATATATATCCCCACTACTGCTTGCCTCACTTAACCAGAGCCTTCTGGAAACGTGCCTCCTACCAGGAGGACAAGAGGCCTTCACCGTCACACTCCTCAAGAAAGGGGACAAGCTAGACTTAGCCAACTGGCGCCCCATTTCTTTAACTAACACGGATACAAAAATTTTAACAAAAATCATGGCTAACCGTTTAGGGATTTTAGCATCTGCCACCATCTCCACAGAACAATTCGGTTTCATACCCAGAAGGTCAATTTGGGACATCGTGCACTCTGTGGCTAACGCATGCCAGTCCACAGCCTCTGGGGCACTTGTATTCTTGGACCAACAGAAGGCCTATGATAGAGTAAACTGGGAATACCTCAGGGCCTGCCTCCATTAATTTTGCTTACCCCCTCGCTTCATCAACTGGGTGATGCTGCTCACGGAATCTGCAACAATGGCAGTACGTGGCCCTGGCTTCCTAACGGAAGTAGTCCGCCCTCAAAGGGGCTTGCGACAAGGGTACCCCCTTAGCCCACTCTTATACAACTTCAGCCTTGACCCACTACTTTGAAACGTGAATGCTCAGCTCACTGGGGTCCATGTGCCAGGCCAAGCCCCAGTCAAGATGATGGCGTTTGCAGATGAATGTGTGGTTGGGGTGTCTAATAATAAAGATGCATGTGCACTTGAAGCTCTCATCTAGGAGTATTCCCTGGTAAGTAACGCTGCACTAAACACTTCCAAAACCGAAATCATCCTCCTTGATCGGTATCAAACCTGCTGGGCCCCAGCAACCAGTGCCCAGCCCAGCCCATCTGCTTGCACACGTGCTCGCCCTCCCAGCTCACCCCACACCGCCCCACTGGTGCTCCCCTTCATGCCACGCCCTACCATAGGGCTGGTCCGCCATCTGGGCGTGTGGGTGGAGGCAGGCGGGTATGCATCAACAGTAATAGAGAGTTGTATTCTAGACAACGTGATGAAGCGCATCACCTCCCTCAGAGCCCACCCTACTTCCCTTACTGGCAGGGTTGTTTCAGACAACTCTATGCTCCTCTCCAAAGTCTGGTATGGAGCCCACGCCATCCCCTTCTCCTGAAGCTTTTTCAAATCCTTGTATGCCCTGCTGCAAGGATGGCTTTGGTCAGGCCGCCCACCACCAGTATGGCTAGAGGTCATGTTTGGCCCCATCATCATGGTGGCATGGGCCTGCTTGACTTCAAAGCCCATGCTGACAAGATCCTGGGCACCTGGATTGTGGACGTCACCGCCCCTACATTTCCCTCCCAACACTGGTCCTGCGCGGCCCGCTCCAACTTCTCCCACGCCTTGGGCCTCAACAATCCATCGAACCCTCACTCCCTGATGAAATACCTGGCTTCACACCCATCGGCCACAGGTCCTCATGGGACTAAAACCCACTACAAACGAATCCTCCTCTCCATGTGGAGCGCTGAGTGGAGAATTCATATTAGCGGACACACAGCCCAGAGAGGCCGCCCCTCTCCTCAGTTCACACAAGAGGTACAGGGGCTACCCATCAAAGATGGCGTGATCCCCACACGGCCCCATGTCCTATCCAGGGTGGACTACCTGGACATGATGGACATCCCTTACTCCATTGAGACCCAAAAAACTATCTGGAAATACGCACACCATCCTCTGTTGCAGCCTCAAATCTGTTCCCATGTGTGGTGCTGCCTGAGGCGGGTGTACCATACAGCTGAACTCTAACGCTTTACACTCATCCTGCATCATGCGTGGCCAGTATGGAACGCTGTTCAACCGCCTGGAGAAGTGTCCTACCTCTAAAGTGATATGGCGCGAAGTTCAACGTCTGATGGGCCAGGATCAAACACATCCCTTCAGTTTGTCAAGAGATATGTTTGCTTTATCAATGGCCTCCCCCCTTCCACCCTCCCTCCGTGCTCTGGTGGTTGCAATCACCATGTGGACTATCCACACGATTGTCTTGGATGCCATCGCAGGCTCCACTCCCACCCTCCCAGAAGCTGTCCACAGATTTTGGTCTCATTTGGTGGACCACTTTCAGGCATGGATGTTTGGATACCTCCCACCGCGTCACCAACAGCTGGTCTCCTCCTGGTTCCCAGTTTGGTTCATCAAATCAGACCCTTTCCTCCACACATTTTCAATTGTGGCTACGGCCTCCTCACACGTTCCCTCCCCTCCCCATAAGTGGCGTTCCCACTGGCAACAAGAGATAGCATCGCTTCTCTGGGGTGCCTTCCCTGTTACTAAGTTTTGTCTCTTTTGGGTCAAATTCATAAGTGTCCGTCCCATGGTTGGCCTTCCTTGCAATAAATTTAAATGATATAATTTATATTAGTTTTTATATTAGTAGATAGTCATTAATAAGTTTAGGAGTAAAATAACCTATTATATCAGCCTGAAACTACTAACCATTTAAATAAACAATTGGACCTATTGAATCAACTTAAAACCACCAATTGCTTAGCAAAGCAATTTTAAGTATCAAATTGACTATTCACTTATTACTTAATAAAAGATTAGCTTAATAATTAGCCAGATAGTCACCAACCACTTGGAAAAAATAATTTAAACTATAAATAACTAAATATCAACCTATTAAGCTATAAAGTATATTAAATACTATTAAATACTCAGAAAAGACCACTTCTTACATATTTTTTATATCGTTATAAAAATTAAAATGTTCTGGCTTTGAGGTATACATGGACGCCCTCCACCACCCATATCCAAACTTCTAAAACTCTACATGCTGTAGTTTTGGCTTGGCATCATGCAAAACATACAGACACTTGCTTTTATTGTTATAGATAACCACTTGGTAAAAATCTTTGAACCTATCAAATCAACCAAAAACCACAAACCACTCAGCTGAAACCTGTAACGATTAGTTTGTCTCAATTGTTGCTTTCTGACTTAGATTCAGAAAATGTTGAATATGAGTCAGATTGCTTTAGAAATGCTTTTGGTTCAGTCATATTAAGTGCTGGGTTGTGCCTCACCTGAGTTGTAATTAGGTTTGTGTGAGCCCAATCAATGACTCAGGTGAGGCCCCCAAGGGGCGGCCTTTATAAGGCGCGCCTGACCATTCTGAAGTTCACTTTGGAATTTTCACCCTAGCATTCTCTACCTGGGGAGAATTGGCGGTGGCTCCCCAGATGAGCTCAGGTTGGCGGGCCCTTTTTTATGTTCAAAAATAAAGATAAAGGTTGTTTTGGGGTTTGCATACCTCACATACCTGTGGTCTTTTTTGGGTGTTCAGTTTTGAGGAGCTTTTGTGTGGTTGGGTCAGACCAATCCAGAGGATGTGCATAGCCAACGAGTAGATGGCAAGGTTTGGCGCTGTAGGTGCCCCAAACCTCTCCCTACTCAGTTAGGCCGCTTTGGTTGCTTGTAAGTGCGCCAAAGAAACTTTTAATTATAGGCAGTCATAACTGGGGTTTTTCTGGTCCGTTACAAAACCTATATTCCTATCAAATCAACTGAAAAATACTAACCACTCATCCAGATAAAACTGATTATTTTTTATCAAATATCATCAAGATAATACTTAAAACCAAATGAGCTATTGAATTAAACAAAACCACTACCCACTTAGCCTAAATCAGACTAAACTTATCAAATAAACCAAAATTTACCAATCACATGGCCAAATTTGACTAAGCTATTGAGTCAAGCAAAAAATATCACCTACTCAGTCAAAATAAAACTAAGCTCTAAATCAATTTTTTTAAAAAAGAATTGGCTTCAAAAGATGCATTAAAAAGTATAAAATAATCATGAAAATATGAATAATCAATATAACCTTTTTTTAGTTGGCACCATTAATTAAGCTGAATTATAATAACCATTTATAACATATATACTCAGCACTGTATATTCTTTTTTTTAGTACTAGAAGGTCCCAACCTGAGGGGGCAGCACTGTATATTCTTAGTTGCCTATAGTTTACACTTGGATCCATTCCAATATAAGCTCTAATTTGTATTTGCAAGCAATATATTATAAGTCAGTTTGAAATAAGGTGCCAACTTCAAAATTATTTTATTATTTTTTATACTTTTATCAATTATTTCATAATGTTTAGTGCATTTTTTACGGTTATTTTTAATTCCCAGATTTTTTAGTGCGTTTTTTCAAAGTTGCTTCTTTTTTTCCCATTTTCTAGAAAAATCACTATTTCTATATAGAAATAAAAATTATTATATATTATATATTATATATTATCTCATAAACAATTATACCAAAAGTAGCCAAACTTGGCACAAATATTTATAAATATTGGGAACCATCTTAGACTGGTTTTCAATTTCTTAATTATGAAAATATAAATAAAAGTCACGTATAGAATGTATCAATGATATATAAAGTAAATTTATAATGGTAATCTTTAATTATTTTGTCTGAGAAGTTTGCTGTTATTTGGTCAATTTAATAGGCCCAATAATTTTGATTAAGTAGATGATTGTTTAATCAATTAATTAGGCTCATTGGTTTTGGAAAGTGGTTGATGGTTATTTAGTTAATTCAATAGGCTCTCTGATTTCTATATAAAGTTTATGATTAGTTAGTGTGATGGATTCAATATGTTTTGGTTAAGTGGTTGGTGGTTTTTAGTTTATTTAACAGATTCAAAGCTTTTAATATTCAGTTTGATGTTTATTTAGTTAGGTGATAAGTTTAATTACAGTAAACCTATAAAGTTTATTAATCAAAAATAAATCCAGATATAACTAATATCTAGTTAAGTCATAGGGTTTTAGTTTTTGTAAATCATTTGATGTCCATCTATTAAAAATGACTTCAGATATATGAACTGTCAAATCATTTCAATACCCACTAAATGCTCTGCTAAAACTATATACAAGTTCACTGATATCATATATAGATTTTCACTTCTTACATATAAAACATTTTTTTATTGTACCAATCCTTACAAAATTGGAATAAGACCTAAGTGGGAGCATCTTATTTCAAAAAAAAAAGAACATCCAAAATTGGTCCAGTAGTTTCAGAGTAATGCATGAACAAACATAGAAAAAAACATACATAAAGATCAAATTGAGAACCTCCTTCTTTTTAAAGTCAGTAAAAATACTACCAAACTGATACCCAAAACAATTGAGCTTATCAGATCAACCAATACCTACAAATACTCACCAAAACCTATTAAACTTATTGAATCAACCAAAAATCACGTGGCCAAAACCAAACTGAACCTACCTTCACTATAACTCAAACCTTTAAGTCAAAACCAATTGAACTTATCAATTCAACCAAATCAATAACCATTTAGTAAAATTAATTGAATCTATCAAATTAACAAACTTATTAAACCCTTGGCAAAGGAAGACTGAAAATAAAAAACTAACCTAAAAAGCCACTAGTAAAATTTTAGATTCACAAGTTTTTTGCAGTCTTGTAGGTACAAATTGAAGTTTAAAAATTTTACCTACTTGAGAGCCTAACACCCAAACAGCACATAGATACCAGGTTCCACACAAATATGCACTTTATTTAGAAACTAGATAGTTTTTATAAAGGGTGAAGGGTGGCTAGCTGGTAGGGTAAACCTGCTTCCACTCTAGTCCAGGTTTTGTTCAACTCATCTTAGAAACCTGTATTGGCTATAAAAAAATCTTGGTGTGGTATATTTGTCCGAAGGTTGACCCACCTTGATTGCTTTTTTAGATAGTTTTATGAATATTTTTATGTTTTGGGGTAAGCTGGCCAGGGGACAGACATTACCAAAATCTCAAAAAGCTAACAAATAAATTTCTCACTGAACAAAACTAATGAACTACCCAAAACAAGTGGACAACACACAAAACATGAACACAATCAATCAGGTGGGACAGCGGGAACTGCTTATCCTATCATGGTGGAAGGGGAGGGGGTAGGGGGCTCATACTTAGCCTCTGCTTCACCCCAAAGCAGGGCATGAGATACAGCGGAGAGTAGGGGCGTTGGGGCGCCAGCAGGATGCAGAGATAAATTTCTGATGATTTCAGGTGGCAGGAAGACAGTGGTTGAATATAAAAGATACTATGTAATTAATCAAAGCTGTTTCAGCTTTCATGCGTGCATTGAGGAGCTTTACAAACGTGGCAATATTGGTGCGGGTAATCTTGGATTTGGGATTCCATGCTACCACTGCCACGTGCTGGATGGCGTCATTGGCAGATTTGTGAGATTTGATCAACATTTTCTTTTGGAGTGTATTGGTGGTGGAGGGGATAATGGGAGGAGGGATTCCTCCTGCAAGCATTGCGACTGATTTGGTGGCAGATTTGCGGAGAGGATGACAATCTGGCTTAGCCATTGCTTCAACATCCAGCTGATGGTCACCGCATGAATGTTTTGGCGTTTTTCTGGGGGCGTATAAATGAGGGGTAGTGCAGCATCATGGTCAGCATACACAAACCTCTCAAGTTGGATAGTGTGGTCTTCAATAATATTACTGGACTCATTAATTTCAGCAATAGATCCCAAGGATTTTGGTTGAATTGAATTGGGGAGTCAGCATAAGCCTGAGGTTTGGTTAGTTTGTTGGATGATGCATGGGAGCAAACTGGGGTACAATCCAGTTCTTGATTGGAGGGAGCGTTTGTGGCACTGGGGCAAGGAGGAGGATGATTGGTGGTTGCGGGCGCAGCTGCAGCAACAGGCTTTGGGGGAAAGGAAGGTAGGATTGTACCCCATACTGAAGCTGGCACTGGGTGGTTGGTGGATTGGAAGCAAGCTGATGAAAAATCAGAGCCATCAGAAGCAGCTAAGGAAGGGCACTTACATTTTGAGTGGTCCAACTTGAAACAGGATGAACAGATCGTCTGCCCGTCCTCAACATGGGACCAGAATGGATGCTCAGGGGCAGAGGGGATGACAGTACAAGGGGGAATTGACAAGGCAATTTTATTAAGTTCAGGGCTGATCATGGCATACGCTTGAGACCCAGCGAGGCGTGTGGCCCCATTTGGAACCACAAATTGTAAGATGAGGCTGGATCCATAGGCTGCCAAACCATACATCAGCACCTGGTGGAGCACCTCAGGGGGAGGTGGGTGGGCACTCTAGCGAACTGAACCACCAAAGTGGTATCCTCTGGGAGTCAGGTCTGAATTGTAGGGATAGGTGTAACGCACTGGCTCCTTCCAATGAGCCACGAATGAGTTGGGCAACAGGATCCATGTTACAGACCATAGGGCTGACAGGGCTCCTGATACTACTCTCCTTATGCGCGCGCTATAAGGCTGGACAAGCACCCCTGGAAGACAGTTGCAAATATACTTAACCCCAGCAACATGCCTTGACTCCAAGACAAGGTATAAAGGGAGGCAATAGCTCTCCCAAGCTCACTCTCAAAGTCCAATTCTTGTTGATTCAAGCCAAACATGGCTGCAGTTAGGCAATATTTTAAATAAACTCAAACTATAAATATATGAATTTTAAAGTTCTTTTATATTTAATATTGGCTAGGTTGATAGAAAACAGAACTGAGAAGCCTTCAGCTCCCATTTCCTTCCCTATATACACATGCTACAAGCTAATATAAAATATAACACAAGCTTATGGTGCTAATCTGACTGATGCTTGGTGTAAACCTTACAGCAGGATCGCGGAATTCTCACTCAATGGTTCTGTGCCAGTTCCAATTCTCAACAGTTCCGCACCAGTTCCATTTCAAATTCCAAACGAACCGTGAAACTTCCAAGCACCTGTTCCATTCCATTCTTGATTTAAATCCAAATCGAATCTCGAAACTCCCCATTTTACCTGATTCTCGTTTTTCCTCAACTTGGACGCCCATCTGGCTCCTTGGCCTCCTTCAAGCTCCTGCCCCTTAGGCGTCCCTGCCAGGACCAACTCCCCCTCCTCCTCCATACATCCAGACACAGCCTGCCCTGTCTTACCAAAGATCAGGGCAATGTGATGCTGAGGATAAACCTCAACCGTCACAATAGGGGTACTCTGGAAAACCAGGGCCACAGTTTCTGCAATGGCGGCATCAGCTAACAGGTGGAGCTGAGATCAAAATACCCCTTATAAGGGCAGAAGTCAATAAAACCGGTGGGTGTCATCACCACTTGAGCGATTTTGATAATAACTTAGTCATGGTAAAGGAAAAGTTTCCCATAATTGACCCTAAGGCCAAAACACATGGTGCTCTGGAGGAGCACCAGAGGGCAATGAGGCACCACTTGGGTATAAGCGTGATGGGTGTCAAGATCCTTGGGAGGAATGAATCATCTCAGGGGTTTGGTATGATTAGATGAGCCAGTCTGAGTGCATTTCCCTGTCAGATGGAAAATGGTGGGGGAGTTTTGCTGCTGCCCCATACTGGGGCAGCCAGTGGGGAATCTGAGGACATCAGAGCAAACTATGGTGGGCAATCAAGAGTTACTTCTTTTTTTCTGTAAGATTTGCAAGAAAGTTATGCTGAGTGGAAAGAGATGGTTTAGTTTTTATATTTGTTTCTATAAATAGATTCATATAATTTTGCAATTTTTTGCTAAAATTAAACTTATTAATTATGTACTTGATAAACCCACACCAAAGCTGCATATAATTATCAAATTTTATGAATGTGCGTTTCTTGGGTTTCACGATAATTTTTGAATACAATTTTTCATATTTAATTCCTATAATAGAAATTAATTATGGAAAATTTAAACTGCTTTTTCAGATTTTAGAAAATTATAAGAATAAATATTTGTTTAGATGAACTACAAATTCTTAACAGAGACTACATGCAAATATCAGATTACTAGCCTTTGTAGTTTATGAGAAAAAGGTGATTAAAAGAGTCTTCTATATATATATTATATATATATAAAATCATTATATGTATATATGTATGTTAAGCTTTTCTTTCCCATTACTATCACTCTTAGTAACACGATTCTACACAATTTCTCAAAGATTAACAATCAACCAGGAATATGAGCAAATTTGTCTGCAACAACACCAGTTGGGTGAAAGTGGCCAGCATGAAAGGCCCAAAGCCCTCCCAACCCACCAGGGAAAAATGCCCCGGTGGAATGTTGACACACCCTCCCACCAAAAAGGGTGAGTACAGCGCCGCACCTGGAGGTTTGCAATTTCTGCAAAAAATGGGCGCATATACCAAAATAAAACACTCCCAACCCCTGTCCTCCCTTGAGCACAGCCTTAGAATTATGGTCAGCGATACTTCTCTCAAATCATGGGAAAAAATGGGGGAGGCCTTCTCTGCAACTTTCCCAAACACTGTCTTGGTAAATTATAAAAATTTACATAGAGGATGGGTGGACGTTGGGTTCATGTCCGCGGAAGAAGCGGCGGAATCAGTGAAAATCATATTCTCCATAAAGATTAACAATGAAGACCGCACCATCCGCATGGTGCACACATGATGGAACAAGGCAAACGACCTATTCATCATATTCGACTGACTACTGAGCACCATGCACTGTGACATCCTCATGGATGAGCTCTGCGGGGGCCTCAAAGGTTCTAGCGTAATTAAACAGTT